>CAUYQV010145026.1:0-28158 GCA_963574575.1 Galagoides demidoff | reverse complement strand
CAGGTGCCCGCCACAGCACCTGGCCATTTTTTGGTTGCAGCCATCATTGTTGTTTGGCGGGCCCGGGCTGGGGATTCGAACCCGCCACCTTAGGTGTACGTGGCTGGCGCCTTAGCCGCTTGAGCCACAGGCGCCGAGCCTGTAACCTGAGACTTTGATGAATTTATTTATCAATTAGGAGTCTTTAAAGTTTTTAGAGATAAGATCATATCATAGTTTGCTCTCCTCTTTCCCAATGTGGATGTCTTTTATTTTTTGCTCTTGCCCAATTGCTCTGGCTAGGACTTCCTGCACTATGTTTTGCAAAAGTGGTGACAGTGGACATCCTTGTTCCAGAAATCTTCTTAGGAGGAAAAATATATGCCCTTGTTTAGTCCTTTCTCCCTCTTGCTGCTTGAGATGTGGAAGTGATGGCTGGTTCTCTAGCAGCCATTTGGACCACGAGGCAATATGCTAAAGATAGAAGTCTGTGTGCCTGAAAGTTTTCTGGAGTCACCACACTTGTCACACCACACTATAATTTACTGCCAGATTTCTTTTATATGAGAGAGCAAAAAGGTTAGATCTCAGCAAAGTCATTGTTATTATAGGCATTTTTGATATGATAGGTCAACCTAAGATTGCAAAAAATAAAAGACATCCAAATTGGGAAAGAGGAGGGCAAACTATGATATGATCTTGTATCTAAACACCTAAGTATCACAACCGGTCCATCTAGGGACTTTCTGTGTCTATGTAAAGCTCTTATGGGTCATTTCTGGTCCTTGCCCAGGATAAGCCATAAAGCAGGACAATAATCATTGTCTGGTCTAGTCAGGATTTCTTTTTTCATACTTTCTTACTTAAATGTTTTTTCTTGAGTTGCAGTAAGTCTCTAAGGCTGTGTATCCGAGGGGATGAGGATATTAAGGATTAAGTCCTTCAGAAAACTCTAAATTAGGTGAAATTTATTTTCTACCTTTTCAGGTATTTTCCCCCCAGAAAATGTGGCTACAGGTGCTTCAAGAACATTTATATACATATATTTGCAGTTTTTCCTGAGACATAAAAACTTAAACAAATGTCCAAAGGGTGGTCCCAGATGTGCATTAAAATTACTGGGAATATTATCCTTAGTATGGAGTCCTGAGCCTTAAACTCACTCAGTCACCATCTCCAGAGGAAAAGCATCTTGTTTTCTAAACTCTCCAGGTAAATGTAAGGTTCTTTTTAAAACCTTTTTTTTTAAACCCAAAGACAAGAATAGTATAAATTGTTAACATTAAGCCCAAATTCAGAGTGTTGATGTAGGATTCAATATCCAAATTTTATTATTAATTTTAACCCTTAGGCTCTTGGAAGTTGCTGTGTTTGGATGGCTCTGTGATTTCACCAGCTGAACTGAGTTCTGGTTATTTTGAATCTTTTCTACTTTTCTTAATCAGTGAATCATTTTTATCATCCAATATCATCCAATATGGTATACATGCATAGCTGGGAAAACATGTATGTTGCCCAAGACTGGTGAATTGACGTTATTTTAAAGAAAGTTCATAGTTGTTACCTGTAAACCCAAAGTCAAGATTGATTCTTTCCAAGAAAAATGAATGATTTAAATTTGCTTGCTAATGCTTGTAGTTTGCAGATTCTTGTTGATATTATTCTAATTGATATGTAGAGACATCTACATTATAGGAAAATTCAAGGGCATAATAATGAATGATATCTGTGAAATTTGTTGCATTAGGTGGCTTGACTAAACTTTTTCTGTACATGTATATGGGCTGTGTTTTTTTTCTAAATCATATTTGCATTATCCTGGATTGCAAAAATCATTACAATGCATAAGACACACTTTTTTCCCTACTATGTTAAGATTTTTTTTAGCATTTTGTATTTACACATTGTCAGTTCGTATTTTCAGACCAAGATTTGATTTTAAAAAATGGTTGCAATATACATGAGGAGTGGTATTTATTTTATAAAAATAATGGAGGACTATAAATAAGTTGGCCTATATACCTGATACTAGAATTCATTATCATACTTTTTGTTTTCTGTTTTCAAACAGACAGATCCTCCTATAGTTTGTGTTGTCTGTAAGATCTATCCTGTAAACTACAGTCTTGTATGTTTTGGGTAGTCTGTATTTTAATACACGACTTGTGTTTTGAAAAGTGGTGAAGCCGTAGGCTTGTACAAAACGAATTTCAAATTAATAGTATTTAAGAATCAATTATGTATGTGAAAATCCTTTTGTTATTCTGGAACTAGTACTTCTAGAAACCTACTTATATTTACTCATACTTTGTTATGAAAGATAGATCACAACTATAGCCCAGGATGAAGGAGAGAAATGGAGGGGGAAGGGAGGGCAGGGGAGTTTGATAGAGGGAGGGTGAAAGGCAGGACCACACCTATGGAGCATATTGCAAGGGTACAAGTCAAATCTGTCAAGGGTAGAACACAAATGTCTTAACACAATAATCAAGTAAATGAGGCGAAAGCTATGTTCATTGGTTTTATGTAAGCACGTCAGATTGTATAAAAAAATCAACACATTGTACCCCACATATGCATAAATGTATTCATGATCTGTGTGCATTTGACTTAATGAAAAAAAAAAGAAAAGAAAATCTAAGAAATTTGAACTTGGATTTTAATGAGTTTATATACCTGGATGAAAAGAAATGATAACAGGTAGTTAAGGTATTTTATTCTCAGCATTGCTTCTGTGTCCTATGTGAGATTTAAATTCTTTGTAAAATCTTACAAAATAGACTTTTTTATGTGTTTACTTTTATGAGATATTTGTGCTGCTTAATTTGGCAACATTCATAGTTGATGTAGGGATGGGATTATTTTTCATTAATAAATGTGAAATTGCAGTTCAGGTGCAGTGGCTCATGTCTGTAACCCTAGTACTTTGGGGGCCCAAAGGGAGAGGATCATTGGAGCCCAGGAATTTGAGACCAGCCTGAGTAAGAGTTGACCATGTCCCTACATAAAAATAGAAAAATTAGCCAGGCATGGTGGTATGCACCTATTGTCCTAGCTACTTGGGAGTCTGAGGCAAGAGGATCACTTGATCCCAGGAGTCTGAGACTGTGGTGAACTAGGATGCCACTGTACTGTAGCCCAGGTGAAAGGGCAAGGCCCTATCTCCAAGAAAAAGAAAAAAAAAAGTGAAATTGAAATAGGCAAGTCATAATGTGGCTAGCTCCAAGGACATACGAGAATAGGGTTTTGAAGAGGCTTGCATTTAATATTTGGAAGAATTTTCCCCTATTTTGATAATGACATCTTAGGGGGCAGAAAAGTATTTTATTATTTGCTTCAATTAGCTTTATTTGTATATAAATTCCTCAGTGTCTGCTATACGGAAGCCACGTGCTATAGCCATAAGCTTCCATAGAGCAGTTGAAGACGAAATCTCTGATTTTGGAGACTTACATGAAAAACATAAAAATACGTCAAGAATTCGCAAATTCCATCAATTGAAAGGTGTGAACTTGAGATACAAGTAAACAAAGAGGCTGAATCATAGAACAGAAAATAACAGGAAACTTCAAGAGTGAGTTCTTCCACTGAGACAACATGGAAGGTGGGGAAAAAAGACAAAATCAACTTTTTCAGATGGAATCTGAAAAATAGCACCCAGGTGAAAGTTTTTGTTGTGTTTTGTTTAAGCGTACTGAATTACAGGAAGAAAGCATGTCATGTTTCGATTTAGGATTGCCATATCCAGGGATTTAGGGTTTGGAAGATTAGGGTTTAGGACCGAGGTGTCCAACCTTTTTGTTCTATGTTGCACATTGGAAGAGTAAGAGCTGTCTTGGACCATGCGTTAAATACGCAAACATTAAATAAAGCTGATTAGCCAAAAAAAAAAAAAAAAGGTCCATATATATACTTTTTATGATATCTGACAGTACATATAAGCCAAAAAAGTCATCACAAAATTAGCACGTGGCTTACTGACTGCAGGTTGGATACTCTTGGTTTAAGGTTGGGGACTAGAGTTAGTGGGGATAGAAAGTTAGAGTTAGGATTTGGGGGCAACCCTATTATGAAACTAATTTATAGCTTTCATATGAAAGCTATAACCTAATAGCCTAAGAATATGGGGGGGGGAGCAGATGGGAGGGGGTGGAGGGAGGGTGATTGGAGGGATCACCTCTGTGATTTATTTTATAACAGTACGAGTGAATCTTTCTGAAAGAATATAAACATCTTAACACAATAACTAGGAAATGATATAAAGGCTATGTTAACCAGTTTGATGAAAATATTTCAAATTGTATATGAAAACACCACACTATACCCCATGATTGCATTAATGTACACAGCTATCATTTGATTAAAAAAAAATACATACTCTAAGCAATAGTCCTTATCCATGAATTCTATGAAGTTCAATAAATAAACTAACAGAGAGAAAAAAAAGAGGATTTGGGGGTAGCAGTAGAAATAGAGGCCTGGGTTCGGGTTGGTATGGAGCCATCTTCCTCAGAGCTCCCACAATTGCTTGGCCAAGTTGAAGGTCTCATTTGCTTATTTTGTTGGTGCCTATCTTCCATTAACTTTGCCTAAAAGATGGCCTGCAAGAAAAATTTTATGACTTGCATATGTCCTAAAAATTTCTTTAATCTGCCCTCACATTGGTTTAACAACATGGCAGGGGCAGAATTTGTAGTTGAAAATATTTTCTCCCTTAGAAATTTAAAGACATTGTGTATCTTTTTTTTTTTTTTTTAGCGTTTCATGTTTAGTCAGATCTCACTCTGATGCTTATTCCCTTGCAGATAACCTATTTTTCCTTTTTTTGGAAAAGAGATTGTTTGGTATTTTGTGTGTGTGTTTGTCTTCTAAAATTTCACACTGATGATCCTAAGTCTGGGTCTTTGAAATTCATCTTGCTGTTAAGCCTTTCATTATAAGAACGGTTCTCCTTAAAGGTCTGGGCATTTTTAAGAATAATTTTTGGTAATTTCTTTGGTAAGTGCCTTCCTCCACGTTTTCAGTTCTCTTTTCAGAACACAAAGGTTATCTGAATGTTGGAACTCTTGGACCCATCTTGCCAAGAGCTTCCCTCTTATCTTATGTTTGATTATTTTCTGTTTGATTATATGTGCTTTGGGGGATATTTCTTACATTCTATCTTCTAATCTTTTTTTTTTATTTTGACAGTTAAACATTTTAAGATAATTTCAAGCTGTCTTTATTGACATCTGAATTTTCTTTCATTCATAGATTTTTACTTTCTGCGCTTACAGTATCTTATATCCTTCCAAGGATCCTAATTAGAATTTTTAAAACAATGCTTCATTGTCTGAAGATGGGATTACTGGGGCTGAGAGTTCTGACCCTTGCTTGAGCAGATTAGGAAGTGGGGCCAAAAAGCGGATAGACTTGGGGACTCACTTTTCTGTAGGTGACTGTCAGTTTCAGCATACTGGTCTCTCATTCCTTGCTGTCCTTTTTTTTTTTTTTCTTTTAAACTGTTGGAGATTAATGTTTGCTTGTTTGTAATTGCTAACAAGGCTAGAGAGGGGATAGTCCATGGCTGATGTCACACACGCTGAGATTAGGGGGAATAGCACATGTGTGGGGTGACATCCTGGGATTCCGTGAGCTTCCTTGTTCTGTCTGCAGAAACCCGGCCTTCTGCTTCCCACTGCTGCCTGGGTGCCGGGAACCTCTCTCTGCCTCTGAGTTCATCAGAGGCCTCAGTCCAACACTGAGCTGCCTGTCCGAGGCGCCGTGGCATCTCCTGCCTCTGCACCCCTTGGGTGTCATGCTTGTGGCTTTTACTGGTCTTTCGCTTGTTCCATGGCTGGACTGTATTGAATGAGAATGTCTAAATTATCACTCAAACTTTATTTCCATTGCCTAGAATGTCGTACACCAAATAGTCACCAGAAAGGTCCTTCTAATTAAGCAGGTCCCGGGCACCTGGCCCCTGGCTCAGGCCAGGAGAGAGCACAACATGAATGGTGCTCCAGGCCTGTTGCTCTGTGTTTGAAATCAAAACTGTCTTCCTGCCCCATATCCTCTACCAGGCTGGTTCCTTCATCTCAGGGGCAGCAGTGACTACTGTGTCTTGTGTTGCTATAGGTGTGAGGGGCACCTCTTGGCCCTCCCAGGTAGCATGCAGAGCTTGGGTCCATCCCAGCCTTGGCCTGTGACCTTTCCTGTGACCTCCAGGACTGGAAACTCAGCAAGGAGATGCCTGGGTGGCAGCTGGTCCCAGTTGCTTGCTGCATGAGGACCCCAGGGCTCCTTCCCATCCTCAGCAGGCAGCAGGCCCAGTCTGCATCATGACCATTTGGAGAAAATGGAATAAAGTGTCTGGGGCTGACCCCCAGCTTGGCCCAGACCTCCTGAGAAGGGGCAGCATGCAGTGGTCAGAGTCCTGTCTGAGTGGAGACTGGAGACCCCTCCTCAGCCTCCCCCAGCATCTGCGGGGAGGGCCTTCTGCCCTCAGCATCCTACCCACAGCCCCCCAGTGCCCTTCTCCCCTTTCTTGCTTTACCCCTGGCCTGTCTGAGAAAAGCAGTGTGGCCTCTGAGCCTGTCCTGCCAGCCTGGGCCCCATGGACCCTGGTGAGACACCATGACCAGGAGGTGTACCTCCTTCTGTACCTCCCTAAGGCACCTTTCCTATCAAAAGGGACATGATGGCTATTCCAAAGTGTTAGAGGCTAGGGGAGGGGCTAGGGAAGATCTGAGAGGTGCAGTTTGGCCCGCCATGGGCTTTCTAGGCTCTAGAGATAGCAGGTGGAGGCCAGGAATTTCTCCACAGACACTCCCCTCCTAACCCTCCTGTGCTTATCCTCCTGCTGGTCCTAGGAGGCAGGGAAGGAAGTGACCACCCAGAAGTGGCGTGGCCTCTAAAGGACCTTGCTTCTGTCTCTCAGCCTGTTGTAGGTGGATTTGGGGAGGCAATTGCAGTTGGCGGAGAGTGGTGGATTGAGCAGAATGCGGCTGAATTGGCCTTCTAGGGCCACCATAACAAAATAGCACAAACTGAGGAGCTTGGGACAACAGAGATTTATTGTCTCACGGCTCTAAAGACAAGAAGGCTGGAGTAAAGATTCAGCATGGCCGCGCTCCCTCTGCAGGCACTAGAGAAGGATCTGTCCCAACCTCTTTCTAGGTTCTGGTAGTTTTTTTGACTTGTGACAACAGAACTCCAGTCCTTATATACCTTTGTCCCTGTGTGCATGTGTGTCCACATTTTACTTCTCTGTTAGGTCATAATCATAATAGATTAAGGCTAGCCCTAATGACTTCATCCACAAAGACCCTATTTCCTTGTAAGTTCACATTCACAGGTGAGAACTTGAACACATACATTTGGGGGACACAATTCAAACCATGATCAGTGATCTCCACATTCCTGCTAGCCCAGGTGCAGTGGCCTCTCCCAAGGCTCCCGTCCCTCTCCGAGGTGCCCCAGACAGATCACAGCAGGGTCTGACTGCTCAACCCAGGAGTGGTGATCTCTCTCAAGGTGCCCCTTCCCCTCCTGAGTGATGGTAATAGCTAGTACATATGTAGTGCTTAGGATAGGCCAGGTACTATTCTAATGCACTTTACATAAATGACCTCATTTAATATCACAACAACCGTACTTCAAACTATTATCATCCCCGTTATACAGATGATGAAATCAAGGTTCAAAGTCAGAAACCTGGTAAATGGCAGATTTGGGATTCAGACACAATCTAGTTTCTGATTTAATGGTCTTGCATGTTGAAATTTTATAAACAGAATCATTGTATTATACCACACGATGATATTTTTTGTTCCTCTTATTGTATTCCTGGCCTGTGACTTCCTAGAAGCTAGTTAGACCTGGTTTCATTAACTTTTGCATCCCTAGTGCCTAGTATAGTGTCTGGTACGTGATAAGTAGTTAACAGTAGTTAATGAAGGTTACTGCTACTCATTGGGCCTGGAAATACATTTTGGCCCTATGAAAAGAAGTAATTATTCTAATCTCTAATTGGCTTATGTTTTTGTTTGTTGTGCTACTGTGATAGCTGCTTAATCTTGACTTGTACTTTCTGTGCTATTTTTGTGGGTAAATATTTTTCCCTTCTCTTAAAATTAGTCCTAAATACTTGTGGGGTTTGTCTGCTAACATGGAGTCAACAAAGCTCCAAGAATGTAGATTAGAATGAGAAATTGATGAAGTGTGGGGTTTCTCCTTTTTCTGTTTCATGTAAGAAAATGTACACATTGGTCTAGAGAAGAGTTCTTTAAAATTGATTATTCATTGTTTAAGTTAATCATCAAATCTAACTATAAATAACTCTTCCAGAGTCTGTGGCATCAATAGTCGGAGCTCCTTCCTCTAAAAATGCTTTCTGGATTCCACTTATGAATTGTGATCTATCCCTTGAACTTCTATAGCATTTTATTCCTTGACATTAATTTTAATTATTTATGCTCCTACAGCATGTCTGTTACTGTTTGTGGCAGGGATTTAAATTGTATCCCGTATACATTCAGTACATGCCATATCAAAAGTCTCAAATACAGAGCTGGAAGGGGACTTAGAAATGGGTTAGAATAAACACATGAGATCTTTTAGTCCCTTTGATATTAAGTTCAATAACTAATACAACTCTAATACAATAGAGTTGGCTTCATCTCTTTGATATCATATTTGCATGAATGTCGATAAATGGAGATCTTGCACCGCTGTTAGATTTTAAGTTTTTTAAAGGTAAGATTCATTTCTTATTTGTTGACCCCCTACCAGCACCTAATATGGGCCTGGTGCATAATAGTTAGCAATGAAAAGATGGATCGATGGACAAATATTAAGGAAATAAAAGTATAATTTTGATGAGGTATACATTAGTTCCTCTGATCTCAAGGAGATATGGTTTACTCAATATGCTCTGGCAACTGAAACTCTAATATTCTTGCCAAAATTACAAGGCAAAACCAAAAATATTATTTTCAACTATCCATCCATGCAAACCACATATTATACCTCCAATTGGATGTTATCCTTCATACACGGGAAGACAGACTCCTGACTTAATCCTGCTTTGCTGTCTGTGCTCACATGTTTTTGCAATTTCCTTGAAGGTGCTATCACTCTGTCCGACGTACATTCCAGCGTGCTTGTTAAGAGTCATTCCCATGACGTTGCAGTTACATGACCATATTTCATTAAGGTGTAAAGATGACATCTGGATAAACAAGAAATGACAGAAGTAAGAAACAGTCACTTCATTGAACTAACGAGATAATGCGGTGATTAGCTGGGGGGTTTGATGGCAAAACAAGAGTTCCAAAATATTGGTAAGCCACAGGACAGTGATGAAATATGTCAATTATGAGACCAGGTCTCATTTGTAGCTCCCTGTCACAGACTGTATGTTTAGAGGACTTATTTTTGCTGTTGCTTCCTTTGATTTATGTTTCACACTTTTAAGTAGGTGGTTAAAAGGAAGATTTGGAAGCGTGCCTCCAACACCTGACTATCATTTTGCAACCTCTTGCCTGAGCTGTTTTTCAAAACAAGTACCATTACCTTGTGTACCTTCCTGCCAAGGACATTTTGACATTTTCCTAATAAATTATTGATAAGTTCATTGAGAGATGTAAAGAGCTGTACAACCACTATTATCTAACGTGAAGCATCCTGTGGTTCCTTTTTTTTTTAATGCTAACTATTTTATATTTCTTTAACTCATTCAAACTGTAAAAATTCTCTGTCTTCATTAGAATTTATATCTGAGGGCATCTTTGGATTTCGGGGGCTTCTATGGAAAGTACTGATGATTAAGGAGGAATCAGGATTTTAGAATGCAGATGAAATCTTTCTTTTTTTCTCTTTTACTTTTTTGAGAGAACTGCAGCTCCTGACCTCAGAATAAAGATTATATCAGAGCGCTAAAAATGTTTTTTTATTATTATTTTGATTGCTAAAATCCTGAGCTCCTTGTCCTCCTGTTATTTATATCACAGTTATATATAATAGTTATTATTATAACCACAACTATTGCTAGCAATTTTCCCTCTAGGACCTTATTTTTTCTCTTAAGTACATTTAAGAACATTTTTGAAGAATGAACCCCATTTCTGGGGAGAAAACCATGTAGGAAACCATTCTGTCGTTTAAACCCTCCACACTCAGCCTTCATATGGCTTTTCCCACTGTTACCTTTGAGCTTTGAGGACTTAAATCACAGCTTTGTGTGTCTCCTTGTTTATTCTGATTTTCTCTCTTTAAATCCACAAAGCAGTTGCCAAAATGTGTTCAATAGTGTGTTTCTAGGTCTTCATTTATTACGGATCTGCCTTCCCTTACATGTAGTGAGTTTTCCTTTCTTTTAATATCAAGATCTTAAGGATTCTTTTTAGAAAGATGTGCGGGGAAATTACAGAGTCTTCCAGAGATGTAATATAGACAGGAATTTGATCAAAGGAATAAATGCAACTTTAAACATAATGTGGGAAAAGATTTTCTGTGATAAAATAGTGTCCCTCCTACCCGTCCCCGGCAAATACATAAGAGCAGTATAATAAAACAGAAAAAATAAGGTAATCATGTCTTCTAAATGCTGTCATCTTGTTGTTGCCATTTTCGGTCGTAGGCTTGACCGTGACAATGGCAAATAGTCCCTGAGATACGTGGATTAGAGAGAGTGACAAGGTCCAGTGAAAAGACTTCGGATGCATCAAGGAGAGAGGTTTCTAAAAGCACTGCTGTTTGCTAAAATAGGCTTTTGTTAAAATGGAAATATCCAGTCATCTCTAAAATAATTGATTGGCAAATACAATGAGTGACCTAGCTGAACCAGAAAGAGTTTGTATAGTACCACCAACAAAACTCTATCCTTTTAGCCAAATATGTTTTCCTTTCATTGAAATATGATTGACTCATAATCATGCTAATTACGCTCAATTATCATCTCAATTACTTTACCCAAGCAAGAACGTTTTCTCATTGTGGTATTTATCAGTTACCCAATAGTCATTTCTATTGTTTCAACTTCTTTTAAAAGAAAAGTTTCACTCATTTAAACATACTACCATGGTCTAGTGAGACATATAATTATTATTACACTGTGTTGGCTTTGATTTGATTGTAGGCGTTTGATGAGTTAGAATACATTTCTCTAAACCCTTATGTAAGTGGCATAATGATGGCTGGCTTGTGAGGAAGGTCACCTGTGGCTTTATTAATTAATTGGAAAACTGAGATAAGGTATCTTTTTGTAGGATGAATGTAACCAAGCATCTGATACGGAAGCATTAACGAAAAAAAATTAGACAACTACTCTAGCCTCAAAGCTGTTAAAACAATAACAAACTTAGAAACCATTAATTAGTAGAATTCCCTTTTACCCCTGCAATTATATCTTCATCTGCTCTGCCTTGAATGTCTCCAGATTTGAAGAGGTCAGTTGACCAAAACAGCCAGCCTTGCCCATCTATGGACAGTCCTTCCTTACTCAGAACAGAAATGCTTCTACCTCTTAGTCTCACCTCTGCTTCTTGGGGCCACACAGAGCACAGCTGAAGCCTCTCCTACATGACAAGCCTTCAATTTTAATAATGGTACCCCACATTGGTAGAGCATTTGCTAGGTTGAGAAAGTGCTTTCATGTATGTTAATCTTATCAGCAGCCCTGTGAAATTGGCATCCTGCATCCTCCACTTCACAGACCATTTTTCTTGTACTGCAGTTTCACCAGTAACTTTTCTCCAAACATGTCTTACTCAAACATCCAGTCTTGAAGAAATGCCCTTCCATTTTGGCTGCTGTCTTCTGAATTCTTTCCCTCTCATCTGTATTTTTGTTATTGTTGTTCTAAAAGTGAGACTGAATGGGCTACGTTAGGCCTGGTGGTCACCAAGTATGGTTTATCTTACTGTGGTCAAGACTGTTCCTATAGGGTAACATGAGATTGCAATGCCATCCCATGATGAATTGATCTAGGTTTGCCCTTCACTTTAAAGTGTTTTAGTCATTCAACCACTAAGTCACGCCCCTCCTCCTATCCTGTACTTGTGAAGGTTTTGTCTCTTTTGGAATGTATCTGTGTGTTTGTGGCGTTTGCAGTGACCAGGTGGGTTCCATCTGGATGTCCCCGACGTGAAGCCTTGTCTTCCAATGTGGGTACCCATCCCAGGGGCGGCCTGAGATGACCTGACGGTTGGTATCTGTGACATTTCACTCTGACACTTGTTTTATTTTTATTGTGAAGGTACAGCCTCATTATTTCAAATGCACATTTTGGCTTGTGATTGTCTTTCACATTTTTTAGGGCAATTCTTCTGAAACCGTGGATAAGTCCGAAATTCATGCTATTTTCAAATTTGAGCTCTGTCGTGGAAGCAGTGCAGCTCAGACAACTAGAAATATCGGCAGTGTTTGTGAGGGAGGTGGCTAGTGAATGCATAGTGTGATGAGGGTTTGAGAAGTTTTGTGATTTGAATGTCAAAGATGAGTCCTACGGGGGGCTTGATACGAAGGTGGATAATGATGAAGTGGAAGTGAATCCATCTCAAACCGAGGTTTGACGTTACTATTGCAAAAATATTGGACCATTTGAAACAAACCAGCAGGGTGAAGAAGCTGGATAGATGGGCTACACGTGAATTAATCAAGCATCAGAAGAGACATTGTCTAAAGGTTTGCCTTTCTAGACTGTCATGATGTAAAGGTGAACCATTCACCATTCACATTCTTTCACCACTAGGCTACTCGGCCTCCATTCTTTGCCTTTGATCTCAGAGTTGATTAACTCCCTCAAGCGAATGTTCCTTCTTGCTGATCTATTTTCCACTCCATTTGGTCTGGAAATCCACTACTTTTCCATACCCACATTCTTCCTCCTCTTGGATAGCCATCTAATTAGACCCCTGCATCCCAAGGCAGAAACCTGCTTATTCCTGTCAACTCATGTTCTGAATAAAACTATAAGAACCTCTATGATGGTCCCGCTCACTTCTGTTTTTAATCAAGCCTCAGTTCACTGGGGGCTTTGCCTTACTCACGCAGTTCTTATCAGTCCATGCCTCTTTCATCTGCTGAAGAGCCCTTCTTCCCATCTTTTGAATATTTCCATTTTAAAACCCGTGCTTCTCAGAGAATTGGCTTCTTTAGGTGCTTCTTTTCTTCCTGGAGGGATTTATTTGCAATCGTCTGTCAGAATTACTCTCTCTTTTTTTTTTTTTTTTTTGAGAATTTCCTATTTTTCATGAGTAATCTCCTTTTATAGCATTGTGTAGTCTCAGTGTCAGCAGCAACAACAAAAAAGTTGCATATACAGTGTGGACATCAAGTTCGTGTGCAATTTACTATGTTAATCTATTTTAAATTTCACACAAACTTGATGTCCACCCTGTATGTACACATGTCAAGCACTGTGTTCAGTGCCAAAGTCTAGGAATTTGGTTCCCCAATCTTGAGGGAGGTGTTGTCAGCTAACACTCATGGCAGCAGGCATATGAAGTATAAAAGGCAGAGTTACTGAAGTGGTGTGGAATGGGCTGGGGAGATAGATGTGGGCCTGAGCGATAGAAGAAGACTTCACTGGAGCAGAGGAGACTTGAACAATAACTACTAGGGTCTATACAGTGTTATAAACCCACTTAATCATCACTACAACTCAATGAGTTAGGTAGAGTATCCTTATGGTTCAGCTAAGACAATAGAGATACAGAGAGACTAAGCAAGTTGTCCAAGGACACACAGCCTCCAAGTGGCCAAGCCAGGATTGGAACATTGTGGGTATGACTCTAGGCTGAGTTTTAATTCTTAAACTACCCAGCAATCTTGGCCAATTTCTAGATAAAGAAAGGGGAGGAAAGAAGGCTGACTAGTTGAGACGTGTTCAGGACTTGTTGAGGGGAAATATTGAGAGAAGGAAAGTTTTGGTAAAGAATCTTAACTAATTGTTTTGAATTGTTTTTGAAATTTCAGAATAATCTGAGGGTATAAATGTTGTGGTTACATGAATTACTTTTGTGCAATTTGAGTCAAAGTTACCCAGATAGCGTGCATTGTACTAGGCATGGATTTACCCCTCCCTTCCTGCCCTGTCCACCTGCTTGCTTTCTGTTGAATTTTACTGCTAATTATGAACATGGGTGTTGATTGATCAGTCCCAGTTTAATAGTGAGTACGTGTGGTGTTTTTCCATTCTTGTAACACTTCACTTAGAAAAATGGTCTCCAGTTCTATCCAGTTCATTGCAAAGGTATTAGTTCACCATTGTTTTTTAGTGGCTGAGTAGTACTCCAGGGCGTGTGTGTATATATACATATCATATTTTATTAATCCACTCATTTATTGATGGGCACTTGGGTTGGTTCCACATATTTGCAATTATGAATTATGCTACAGTAAATATTTGAGTACACATGACTTTTTGATGAAATGATTTTATTTTCTTTGGGTAAATACTCAATAATGGTATTGCTGGATCAAAGGGTATTGTCTACCTTAAGTTCTTTGCAGTATCTCCATACAACTTTCTATAACGGTTGTACTAGTTTGCAGTCCCACCAACACTGTATAAGTGTTTTTTTTCTCTGCATCCACACCAGCATCTGTTGTTTTGGTACTTACTTTTAATTAGAAGAAAAGAATGAGGGTTATGACAGCATGATGCCTTAATAATAGTCCCGAAAACCAATTGAACCATGATGTGCTCAGAGAAAACATCACCAGATCCTACTGAATCCCAGGTCCAATAACATGATCAGAGTAAAAAGAGTGAATCATTCTGTGAATAAAATAAAAAAAATTGGAGCGGCAAATGACAGCAAGCTGTGTCAATAGATGCCCCTTGTAACTAATCAAATACATTCAATGTGGAACATCATTAGAGTGCATTCTGACATCTTGGACCATTCTCATGCTCACAGATAGCTGTACTGTTAATGACATTGTCATTGAAAAGGAAGAAAAATGACACACAGAACAGGTAAAAGTGAAGGCATGTGAAAGGTGTGGAATTTCTCAGGAAGAAAATGAATTTGGAGAAAATTCAAAAATACACACATCTGTTCCAGCATTCAATTATTAAATACCTTGAATACAAAAACAGATGACTTTGAATACTAGTCAGCTATAGTGTCAGCTGTTGGGACATACTCCCAGTAGGTAACTCTATGGAAATAACTTCCCGTGTGATCTACCACATTTTCTTGTGAAGCATTAAGTCACTTTCTAAAGATTTCTAAATACCAGGATGCTGAGTGGGTGCGATTATTAACAATCAAATGGTCTTGTTCACAAGTGTAAGGGTTGCCGTCCTGGGAATCTGGCCAACTTCCAATTGGATAATCACATCCAGAAAACCTCGTTGAATCCCCTTTGGAGTTCTAGTTATGAAAGCAATTTATAGGGTGATTTGTAACTGTGCCTGTGGCTGGAAAAATAGTGCAATGCACTAACAATAAAATAAGCAAAAGCTTTTCTTGGAAGGGCAGAAAGCAAACCGCCATGCTTGCTATAGAAAACTCATGCTACCCTCCAACCTGATAGTCTTAAAATGAGAAAAATAAAATGATTACTGACACAATAAAATATAATGCAGATGAATCCTTTCATTCTTCCTTCTGCAGAATATAGTTAACTACCAAATTATAGCAAGTAGAGTGTTTTAGGTAAGAAAATGTTTGCTAAATTTACATCACCTGTTTTTGTAGCTATTATTTCTTAGGAGATAATGGAGTTCTGAGGCCCCTTAATTATTTCTGATAAAATAAAGCAAAGGGCCTTTTCTTTTATGAACAATACCATCATAAGATTTGTGTCCAGTAATTCTTAATCTAAGAATGCAAGTAACTTTTATTTTATTAAAAATTTGATAATTTGTGTTATTCAGTCCCAGACCCAATGGTATTTATGAATCACCAGGGAAGCTTAAAGGTTAAAATAAACAACCACACAGATCCAGGTTCCCAGGTTCCATATATGACCTGTGTGGTTGGAGGAAATTCAAAAATACATCTGTTCCAGCATTCAATTATTAAATACCTTGAATACAAAAACAGGTGACTTTGAATACTAGTCAGCTATAGTGTCAGCTGTTGGGACATACTCCCTGTAGGTAACTCTATGGAAATAACTACCCTTGTGATCTACCATATTTTTTCATGAAGCATGAATGGTTGGGGAGAGCATTTGGTACTCTGTATGTTTCCTAAGCCCTTTCTGGGGATTTTAATATGCAATCAGGTTTGACAACATCGACAAATTTTACTCAGCTCCTCTATAACTGGTTTCCTTATAAACTAGATGTGTAGAAAAATTACTTTGATAAAAAGAATGATGGTGACAGGGATAACTTCCTACTCTAAGGAAAACTAGAAACTCTGGGTATGGCAGTCTTGTGGGGGGATAAGGATATCCATAACCACAGCATTCTCTTTAACATGGCCTTAGTCATTGATAAAGGTAGCAATTAAAAAAAAAATCTGACTAGCGAATGATCATTAGTCAAAGATCACCAACCCCTGAGAAATTCTTGTTTCTTAAATGCATTTCACAATAGCTTCTTAAAAAACATGTCATAGTCATCTCCCAAAAGGATTTATTTTTTAAAAATAAGAGAGTAGGTAGGCAATGGCAATATTTTCTGTTCAGTTTCAAAGGGAAACCAAGTACAAGTTCGTCTATTTCTATTTCTGGGTGCGTTTTGTTTTTTGCTCCCATATTGATAGTATTTTCCTAGAAGTGATAAAAGCCACCTAACTTAAATTGACTTTGTTTATGGAAAAAGTTTATTTTTTTGTGGTGCAGAGAAACTCTTCATGTCTTAGGCTGAACCATGCCGTCTCAATTCATCAGACCACCTATAACTCAAAAGAGTTGTATTACTCACATTTTGCTGGTTTATTGGCAATGGAAAAGAAAAGTTTATTCATCTTGTTGGATTAGATGCTCTCAAAGGTCCTTTCCATCTCTAAGATTCTATTACTCTTTTCCATCCCAACAATAGACAAAATACAGATATTCATCACATTTCTCTGGTGTTGTAGAATCCACAAATATTTTAACCCTCAAGCTTTTGGCCTTCTCTTGTATTTCACTGGCAAAGCAGCTCATGCAACCTTAATTTCTTTATCATTGGAAAGTAAAAATTCGTTGGTATTAGTGGTTACAATCAATACAGAAGTGTTGCTTGGTTGTGTTAGTCCATTTTCTGTTGCCTATAAGAGAATGTCTAATGGGTAATGTATAGAGAAAAAGAATTTATTTCTAGGTATAGAAGCCAAGATGCTCAAGGTCAAGGAGCTGAAGGTTGTGAGACCCTTTTTGCTGATGAGGACTCTGTAGAGTCCTGAGGCTGTGCAAGACGTAGGGAGGGCGCCAAGTGTGTTAGCTCAGGTCTCTCTTCCCCTTCTTAGAAAGTCACCAGTCCCACTCCTGGGATAACCCACCAATCCTCATGGAAAAATGAAGGCTGAATCATGACCCAATCATCCCCTAATGGTCCCAAATCTCAATACTACCACATTGGGGAATAAATTTCAACGTGAGTGTGGAGGGGACAATATTCAAACCATAACACAGGTGATTATGCATAACATATTCATTACTATTTTCTTGGGTCTTATTCCTAGCTGCTGATGAATAATCTTTAAGATATGTAAGACCCTTGAGAGTAACCTTCCTAATGGTTTTCAACCTTCCTAATGCCATGGCCCTTTAATACAGTTCCTGTGGGTTGTGACCCACAGGTTGAGAACCACTGCTTTAGAATGTTAAATTATGTGAAACGTATAGACTATCAAATAGTTGCAGCTCTATCTTTGGTAGTTTTTCAACATCTGTAACATTTAATCAGACTATTTTGTATATATTTTATTACTGCATGTCTGTCTCACCTCCTTTTGAAGGCCAAAAGCCACCCATTTTTACATTCCCAGGACACAGTACAGTGCTTAGTGCTTATTTGGATGGCATTTGAGTGAATGTCTCCTGAATATTAAAGTGAGCTCAACTGCTTTCAAATAATTCCTTAATTTTTTGAAATAAAACCCTAGAGACAAAATCCTTCTGCCAAGTCTATGACAAAGCTTCGAGACAAAGCTATGAGAACTTCAGGTACCTAGAAAATGTTAAATCAAGCGAAGGTTGGAACATTAATTGTACTTACTGGGCTAGCTTTTTATCACTTTTACTTTCATCAGGGATAGGTAGATCAATTAAACAATCATTATATTTCGCTTCAGTTTCATCTCTCTTAGTGTTCAGATTAAGATAATATGTAACATTTATTTCTTGGAAGAATTTATCCCTAAATCTAAATATTTAGGTAAATGGGTAGCCTTGACAAAATACTTACTCTGTCTGAACCTCAATATATCTTTTGAAATGGAAAGATTAAACTATATGAAGTTTCCAAAAATATCTTCCTTCCTTCATTTATTCCTTCCTTCCTTCCTTCCTTTTTTGAGACACAGTCTCATTTTGTTGCCCTGAGTAGAGTGCCATGGGATCATAGCCTACAGCAACCTCAAACTCCTGGGTTCAAGAGATTCTCTTTCCTCAGCTTCTGAAGTAGCTGGGACTGCAGGTGCCCACTACAACACCTAGCTAATTTTTCTATTTTAGTAGAGATAGTGTCTCACTCTTTCTCAGGCTGGTCTCGAAATCCTGAGCTCAGACAATCCATCCGCCTTGGCCTACCTACCACAGTGCTAGGATTACAGGTGCGAGCCACTGCTCCTGGTCAGTTTCCTAAGATTATTAATAAAGGAAGACTTTCTTTTTTCAAAGACATACTTGTATGGAACCCTTTAATCTAAACATGATGAATACAGTGCTGTTTAGATTGAAAAGGGGGGTATATTAGTTAAGACATTAACACTAATACTGTAACAAGCCCAAATCTTAGTGGTGTAGCAAAAACAGTTTATTTCTCACTCATATAATTAATCTGTGGTCAAGAGTGGGGTTGGGAGTTAAGTCTGCCTCCAGGTGATCACTCAGCCTCCAGCAGATAGTCTCTGCCACCTTCAACATGAGAATGTGGCTTTTCTTCATGCCCAGCATGAACAATAAGAAATGGGTTTGTAAAGCAAATAGCTGGGTTCTCTCACAAGGAATGAGGTCTCAGGAAGGTTTTCCTAGCACTCTGAAGAGCACAGTTTATGACCCATGAAGCAGGTGATCCCTAAGAGTTCCTTTAGCCTAAATGTTCTATAGTTGTACCACATGCCACACCTAATATACAATAAGAGTTCAATATACGCTTCAGTTTCTTTACATCTTCTTTGTATCTTTAATTCCCACCTGGTCATTTAACTCAGAGCAGCAGTATTATGAGCCATGTTTTGGTGCCTCCCTCTTCCTGTGAATCTACAGTGTGATGACACTCTGTGTAATTTCAATAGGCCCTTGGATTTGGGCATGTGCACAGAGTATGGTGTTGTAGCGCTTGCTTAATTCTGGCTTCAAATTATAGAATAGGCCTAACTGTCTTTCATTCAAATTAAAAAGGACTCAGAAGAGATAAGAATAGAGTTTGGCTCACTTACATCAGGTAAGGATTCAATTCCACATTATTCCTGAGTCATTAGTCTTTCCATGTTTAACCACGTTTACAAACCATTGGCAAGATCTTCCCATACTACCTATACCTGGCTGTTGTCATCCAGTGTGTCTGTTCTTTCATCTCTCCTCCCACCAACCCCTCTCTTCTCTCTGTCTCTCACCATCTGAGTGTTCTTAACTAAGTAAACCACAATTTAGTTATCATGTGATGACTTCAAAATCTGTTCATTCAAACCTGACTTCTCTGCCCATTCCTGCAAATCTGTATGTCCAGATGTTCACAGGATATCCCCATTTGGATATTTCAGGGTCATGTCAAGTTCAAAATGTCCAAGACCAAACGCATACTCTTCCTCTTTCTCGTGACTTTTCTGGAATCTCAGTCTTGGAGGATGGCTCCTTCATGCACCAGTTCTTCCCATCAGAGGTCCAAGAGCCACAATCTGTTTCTCTCTTTTATAGTTCTCTGCACCAAAACATCCACAAAGTTATAATGACTTGTTTCTTTAAAAATATTTTTGATTTGTCTCCTTCCCTTAAGTCACCATAGGAATCAAAATGTCCACCTTCTCTCACCTGGACTATTCCCATGGCCTCTTGCCTGGCCTTCAGCCTGTAGCGTCTCCCCTCTCCACTCTGTCCTCTGCTGCACACACATTCCCCTATGTACACCTTTTGCCTGACCTATAAGGCCCTTCATTATCTGACTCCTGCCAAATTTGTCTTTATTTGCTGTCCCTCTCCCAAATAAACAATTAGCTATGAACTGGATAGCAGTAATTTGCTACCTCCCATTCCCTAAACATACTGTGCCTTTGATCATCTATGCCAGGGGCTGGAAACAGTCATAGACAATAAACAAACACATGGTGGTGGCTGTGTTCCAATAAAACTTTATTTACAGTAACAGGCAAGGCCTGGGTTTGACCAGAGGCTGTAGTATGTTGACCTCTGAATACACACGTATTTCTCATTGCCTCTGCCTGAGTTGCCCCTCCACCCTCTGTCTACACCCCATTGTCTATACCCCATTCTCATTTTGGAACTCCACATCTCTTAAACATTTATGTAAGTATTTCCACCACTGTGAAGCAGTCCTTGAATAATGATTACCTCTAAATCCCATTGCATGCAGAGTCTTTTCTTATTATTCATGGTAATTATGGTCTGTAATGTCACTGGGAAGACAAATCAGTGAATACTGAACCTCTGTTCCTAGGGGAAATACAGTATTAGGTTCCTGCAAGCCCTTGGTTACAACACTTTTGCCAAGTGATTAATACATAACCTTATTTTGTGTGTATTTTTGTCTAGAGACACTTTATTTACTATATGGTGTTGATTCATTAGCCTTAAACTCACAGCCAACAGCACTGTAACTCAGGCCTAAATGAAGCTTATCTAACACACATATTTCCTCCATAAGACACCTCATAGCCTTCTGTGCTTAAGAGCCCTAGACAGCACTTTAGTGCTATATTTGGGGGCTATCTGAAACATCCAAGTCACCAACAAATCTCAAACATGCAAATAACAAATTGTGGTGCTCAATAAGTTGCATAAAGGACAATTCACAGTGTAAGAGCTGAAACAAGAAGGCAGAGCTGAGTTCACCTTTGCTGGAAACATATGCATCAAGCAACTCAAATTTTTCACTCTTCTGCACGTGTTTGTGAATAACAAAAGCATTGTGAGTGTTGATTTGGGGTTACAGACAAATTTCAGAAAATAAGGGAATTCACAAATACAGAATCTGTGAACAAAAAGGGTTGACTGTATCACATAGCAAAGTCAACCCATTCACTAGCTGGGACCTTACAGACTAGTTAATTTGTTTTCCTCCTATCTTCACGGACTTTGAGCTTCAATGAAGGTTTTGCATATCTGTATGATTGAATGAATTGGATGAAATGTATCTATCTAGCTTAATATTTTCAGGGTAGGCTCTAAATATGCAAGAAAACTTAAAAAGATGCTTGTTTTAGCATTTGCTCAGTGATTAGTGATTGTGCAGTAGATGGGGAATGATGTTGCTTTCTTCTTATTTAACATCTTCATTAATAATCTGCAATGGAAAATAAACAATGAATTAATGAAATCCGCAGATGATACTAAATCAAGATGCATTGAAGACACCGATGAGGGTATTACGGTAGCAGAAAAGCACTTAGAGAAGTTAAAAATATGAAGGAAATATGGAAAGATGCAGCCAGGAAAATTAAAAAAGAAACAACTGCTAAAACATCTAGCCAAGAAAATTTTAGATATCTGGGAAACATAGACACTAATGCTTGTTGTTTTATATTACCTACTTATTCATTTAGCAAGTGTTTATTGGGGGCCTACTGTGTGCCTGGCTTGGTGCTCTGTCCTGAGGTAATCCAAGTAAACAAGACAGTGTAAGTCCTTGACTCAATTGAGTTTAAATTCTGGTGGAGGAGACAGGAAAGAGGAGTTAGTGATTAAGAATCTTTAAGATAAGTTGGGAGGTGACATTGGAGTTGAAACAGGAAAGACAAATGGAAGAAAGGGGAAAAATTCTCCAGAGAGAGAAATCTCAAGGGAAAAACCCTGCAGGGGGAAATAAATAGTTGTGTTGGGCACAAGGAGCAGAATAGGAAGATGGCTGGAACTTGATGCAGGGTGGCCTAGGGGATGAGGGTGACTTGGGGCAGGTAGAAGAGCAGGCAGGGAACAGGTAGTGTGGTGGCCCATAGGCATTGCAGAGGGGTTGGGATTTTACTGTAAGTGCCGTGGGAGACCCTTGAAGGGTCTCAAGAAGAATAAGTAATATTATTTGACTCATATTATTGAATCGAAGTGGGGAAATATGTATATCCATACATAGAACAAGGAGTTCAACTAGGAGGTTACAACAGTAATTCTGGTGAGAAGAGATGGTGGCTGGAACTAAAATCTGAAGAAGGAAAATTGTAGAAAGATGGACATATATTTGGGGGGTAAAGTCAGTGGGGCTTGCAAGTGGATGGGCTGAGAGGAGGAAAAGGGTGAAAGGACAGGAAGGAATCAAGGGAATCTCCTAAATGATTTGACTTGAATGACCAAGTGGAATTAGAGATGCTAACTGAATTAGGGAAGTCTGGAGGGTGGAGCGCTTAAAGAAGGGGAGGCTGGAAATCAGTTGGTTGTGAAGCTTTTTGAAATCATATTACTGGGGTGTTTATCAGACATTCGAGTGCATCTGCCAAGTAACAAGGAGCATCTGCAATGCCTATGGGGCACCACACTACCTGCTCCTTTTATAAAGGCAGGTTAGTAAATGGAACACAATTGGAGTGTCATACCAATGAGCCTCAATGCAACTGGAATCTTCTTTTAAGTGCAAAAAAAGGTCACACTCTCTTGGTAAATGTGAGGTGACACCAAAAATAGGGTATTCATATATGATGTAAACATTTGTGGATGTCGACTAAATATTATGTGTGCTGTGTCTATGACAATATTGAAGGTGTGAATATTAAGATATATCTTTGTCTTAGATGTGGAGATGGGGTGAACTCTGGTGGATGGTGGATGTCTGCTTGCTACAGGAAGTGAACTCTGCCTTTAGATTGTGGAGGTGAAATAGGGTATCCTAAGATGACAAAGGAGAGCAGAACATTCTAGGCCTAATAACCAATACTAGTATTTTAGTAGCATCTAGTTAGTAGTAAAATATTTTGGACCAGTTTTTAGAATCCAGTGGACAGAGACATGGGAGCCCTTTTAAAAATCAAATTATAATTTATGTATTGTGATATTCCCAGATTTCAGAAATACAGTTAGATGACTTCTGACAAATACCTACACCCATGTAACCCATATCCCAAGATAAACATTTCCCCCTCTTTGGAAAGATCCCTCAAGTCCTGTCCCAGTCAGTGCTCCTCCCCACCCAAAGGCAAGTACTGTACTTGAATTCACCAATAGATTATGGTTCCTTGTTCTAGAAATTCATATAAATGAAATTATGCAACAGAAGCCTTTTATGTTTATCTTCCTTATTTCACTCAAGATAATGTTTCAGAAGTTCATCAGTTTCGTAGTACCCATGTTGGTCATCTATTTCTTTATAGGTCTGAGTAAAATTCCATAGTTTGAATGTGCTACAATTTCCTTGTCCATTCTCAGGTTGTTCCATCGTGGATTCTTTCAGTTTGAGGTTATTTTGAATAAAGCTGCTCTAATTCCTTTTGTGTGCCAATATTTTTACCTCTCCTGAGTGAAGACTAGGAGTAGGATTGCTAGGTCATAGGATAGACATATATTTTACAAGAAACTTCCAGAACAGTTTCCAAAGTGGATGAGTCATCTTATACTGCCAATCACAACATGTAAGAGTTTCAGTCATCCCACAACTTTGCCGTCACTGAGAGAGTGCAATAATTTCAATTTAATAAGTTTTCATTTTAGTGAATGTATAAGTGGTATTTTTTTGTGCTTGTGGTTTTGCTTTTTTTTGATGGCTTGATAATATTGAGTACTTCTCCACATGCACATCACTCATTGATATAGTGCCCTTTCTTTATAAGGTGTCTGTTTTGATTTTTGCCCATCGTTATTGGAGTATTTATTCTTGCTAGTATTTATTAATGGATTTGGTTTCTGTGATTGTGAGGGAAGGGTCTGTAGACTTCTTGCCTTTGTCTAGTTTTGATATAAGAGTAATGCTGGCATATAATTTGCTTATTACTTTTCATAATATATCTTTTGATTTTGATGAGTAGAGGCATTAAATCTCATAATGTCCATTTATATACCTATATATATTTAATTGTATGGTTAGTGTTTTCTTGTTTATGTCTAAGAAATCTTTGCCTGTCTCAGTGTCACAAAGATAGTCTCCCATGTCTTCCCTTGGAAGCTTTCTATTTTTGATTTCATATTTATTCAAATGTATATTTTTAGGTGGTATGAGGTGTAGGTCAAGATTCATTTTTTTCCTTAGAAACAGCAAATTTTTCTGGCACAATTTGTTGAAAAGACTCTTTTCCATTAAATTGTTTTATTTCCCTGCTTGAAAATCAGTTGAACATATGTGAGTCTATTTCTGGATTCTATATTGGGTTCTATTGATCTATTCACCCATCAGTACCCTCAAATCCCACTGTCTAGATTATCAAAGCTCTATAGTTGGTCTTAAAACCAGGGAGTGTAAGTCTTTCAACTTAGTTTTTTTTTTTTTGGAGACAGAGCCTCAAGCTATCCCCCTGGGTAGAGTGCCATGGCATCACAGCTCATAGCAACCTCCAACTCCTGGGCTCAAGCAAGTCTCCTGTCTCCGCCTCCCAAGTAGCTGGGACTACAGGCATCCACCACAACGTCCGGCCATTTTTTGGTTGTAGCCATCATTTTTGTTTGGCAGGCCCGGGCTGGGGATTCGGACCCGCCATCTTAGGGGTATATGGCTGGCGCCTTAGCCGCTTGAGCCACAGGTGCCGAGCCCAACTTAGTTCTTTTTAAAGATTGTTTTGGCTATTCTAGGTCTTCTGCATTTCCATATAAATTTTAGAATAAGTTTTTAATATCTGCAGCAAAGCCTGCTGGGATTTTAATTGGAGTTGTGTTGAATTTAAATGTGTCATTTAATAATATTGAGTCTTGTAGTCATGAGTATGGTAAATATCCCTTTTATTTTGGTTTTTAATTTTTATCAGCAATATTATTAGTATCTTGCACTAAATTTGTTAAATTTTTCCTAAGTGTTCTGCTTTTGAAGCTATTGTAATTATCACTTAAGAATTTTATTTTTAATGTGAATGACTGGTATATATATTTTATATTGACCTTGCATTCTGAAACCATACTAAATTCACTTATTAATTCTATACTTTTTTTTTTGTAGCTTCCTGGGGATTTGTTACATAAATAGTCATGCCAACTGCAAAATGTACCAAAAAAAATATGAAAAATATGTATTTCTTACTTTGCAGACTAAATGACTTTTTTATGTGTATTTGTCTTAACTGCTGGTACAGTATTGAGTGGAAGTAGTGAGGCTTACTTTGTTCTTGATAATATATAAATTTTCAGTATCTCACCACTGAATGTGACTTTAGCTGTAGGTTTCCTGTAGATCTTCTTTACTGGGATGGGGAAGTTCCCTTTTATTCCTAGTGTACTGACAGTTTTTAATATGAATGGGTGCAAATTTTGCCCCATGCTTTTCTTAATTTACTTAGGTGATTATATGACTTTTTCAAGTTCTTTTAATGTGGTGAGTTATGTAGATTGATTTTCAAATCTAAACAAACCATGTTTTCCAATGACAAATCCCCTTTGACTTTTGTGTATTATCTTTTCAATTAACAAATCAGTTCTAATTAATTATTTTAAAAATTAATTTATTGCTAGGTCCAAATTGCTAATATTTTATTAATTTTTTTTATGTTCAAGAAAGAAATTGGTTTGTAATGTTTTGTTTTTATAATGTCTTTGATTTTGGAATCAGGGAATGTTGGCCTCTTCCTTTCTCTTCTGAACAATTTTTTATAAAATTGCTTTCATTTCCTTCCGAAACATTTCATAGAATTCACTTAGATTTCACTTTACTTATAGATGCAGTTTGTTTAATCGATATGGGGCTATCAAGCATTCAGTGTTTCTCTGGTAGGCGTTCTTGGCCCCACCCTCCTGAGTCTTTATGGGTAGACACACAGCTTTGCCTTCAGCTGAAGAGTCAAGGAGATTTCAGTGCAAACTTCCAGAACTTCTTCATAGCACTGCTTTAGTCTGTCTGTGACCCTGCCTCGCAAATAAAGCTGACTTGGTAGCATCGGACTTAGGTATCTGTTTTCTCAGCTGTACAAAACCACCATACTTTTACTGGGAATTTTCCAACCTACTTTGGAGTGGAAAGTGGCCCCAGGCAGATGTTTGAGCTACTGTGGGGCTCACCTTTCTTTCTTTGTTTCTCTCCAGGATCATACTGTACACACGCGCACACACACACGTATGTGTATATGTACACATATACATACACATGTTGGTTATAGCAAGAGGGCTGGTTGGTACCAGCTACTCTGTCATTGATGAAAGTAGACATCTCAGGAGTATTTTAACTGAATAGACCACAGGCAAGAGTCAAAAATCCCCTGAAACTGTGAAGAGTCTTCACATCAGAGTCTAAAGCCAATTTTTATCTACAAATCATGTCACCACCAAGACCTCCTGTTTTCATCTTTATGCTTGCTTTAGTATCCTTTAATAAAAATGATAAATGGAATCTGACTGAAGTCTATTTCTAATGGTCCCTTAAATTGGAAATGAGTGATATGTTAATTCTGTTAAAATGTTGCTGAGGATCTATCCAATTTTTCAGAGATTTTATTCCTCTTTAATAAACCTGTGTGTTCAAAAATATTACCAAATAAATAAACTATAAAAAAATTTAACGAGGCAATCAGGAAACCACTGAATACCGAATGGATATTTATTGCTTATCAAGGAATTATTGTTAATATTTTTAGGAGAGATAAAAAAATAGTCTATTTTAGTAATACATGCTGACATACTTATAAGAGCAATAAAATGCTTTCTGGGGGTTGTTTAAAAATAGTCTGGGGGCAGAGGAGAAAATGGGTAGGTATTTAGATAGTTGCAACTGTTTAAGCTGTTGCAGTTATTAATAACTTTGAAGCTATTGCAACTGTGTGTCTATGTACACACACACACACACACATACACACACTACATACCAAACTTGGAGTGGTAGGTGGTATATTTATTGGTGAACAGAGACTGATAGGTTCCCTGACCTCTGAGCTTTCTTTGTCTAGTTGAAGCAAATATGTATGAAATAATTTTACTGATATTAATTTGTTGCAATTTGATATCTCATACAAAGGAGAAGCTAGAGGTGCTATGAAGTTGGATAGAGGATGGTGAGATCAAGGCATCCCGACTCTTTAATGAGTAGAAAAGGCAGCATAGGGTAATGATAAGGTTGCCTTATCATTACAAGCAAATTACATTACTAGAATCCAAGTTAAATTTGAATTTCAAAAACAAGGGTTTTATTTTGGTATGAATATGCCCCTTGTAATATTTAGGACATACTTATATTATTAAAAAATGCATGATTTATCTGCAATTCTAATTTAATGGGGCATCCTATATTTTATTTCATAACCCTAGGTAGTGATTATGAGCATGATCTTTGAAACAAAACACCTGGGTTCCATTTCTGAGTTTTTTGCCTCTTACCCATAAATTTCTTCATGAGTCTATTGGGCTGAATAGTATCCACAGAATGGGTCATCCTATCCACTTAAGCATTAAACTATTGTCCCCTGCTGAGATCACCCGTTGGTGACCATTTACATGAGACATAAACATTAATATCTTCATGTTTTTCACCCATTCGGAAAGTGTTGCTGTCCACATTTCTCTTCCTCAAATTTTCTTACCATTAATTTTCCAATCATAGCTCTTTCATGTCTGATCATCAGCCAAACCACTGGCCACAGCCTATGAGTTGTTATATAATTTCACATCTGGCCATTTCTCATTCCGGATAAAATGAACAAGCAGGTACACTGTTTTGAGTTTTGCCCGCTGGGAAAATTTCCCCACCTCACTGTCCTTCGGGGATGTCCCAGAAAGAGGCTACAGTGCTGTCACTGTCCATTT
>CAUYQV010145025.1:0-13742 GCA_963574575.1 Galagoides demidoff | reverse complement strand
GGGTAGAGTGCCATGGCATCACAGCTCATAGCAACCTCCAACTCCTGGGCTCAAGCAAGTCTCCTGCCTCCGCCTCCCAAGTAGCTGGGACCACAGGCACCTGCCACAACATCCGGCCATTTTTTGGTTGCAGCCATCGTTGTTTGGCGGGCCCGGGCTGGGGATTCGAACCCGCCACCTTAGGTGTACGTGGCTGGCGCCTTAGCCGATTTAGCCACAGGCGCCAAGCTCCCAAATCTACCTTGTAAAATGAAAAGGCCATGTATCATTATTGCTTTTTGTATTTTCCAGGTAAGGAAACCAGATCTAAGATAGTGTTGTTAATTTCCTAACGATTCCCCAGCAAGGATAGAACTAGAAGATAGACTATTTGGCCACAGCAAGAGAATATTTTCTTTTTACTTTTAAGTCTCCTCATTAGCTTTCTGATTAGAAATGCAGCACTTGGTGGATAGGAGTGCTTCTTTATGTAAAGAACAGTATTAAAAGCAATGAAAACAAATCTAACCAATAAACTTGCCGCCCAGTGATAAGCACTGTTAACGTTTCCAGAATCTTTTCTATAAAAAGCAAACAAAAATCTTAAATATCTTTTGTAATTTATAACTATAATATTTCAGCCTACTTATGTATATTATATATTTTCATTTTGATTAATAGGGTTCTATAGTCTAATGTTCTATTACATAACACGAACTATATGCTATCTTTTAATTCCATAGCTTCCTTAGGAGCAGCTCAGTTATTTCCAACATTTGGCTATTTCCATCATTTGTATTAGAAACATTGAGTGTTCATCTTTACACCCTCTCCTGTTTGTGCTTGTGTGGATAAGCAAATTCAATGTCACATATACACACCTTCAACCTCTAGAACCCATGATGGATAATCAAGTTGTTATCCACTATTTACTTATTATTTACCAGTCATTATTTATTATTCCTGTGTTTGTTTATAGGGAATGCTACAGGCAACTGGTTTTTCTGCAGCTCCCTCACTGATTCATTTATCTGCTCAGTCAATGTTTTTTGAGGCACCCACACCACACGAGGTACAGTAGGAAGTTCCTGAGGTATTTTCCTGACTCCCAGCTGCCCAGCAAGTCCACACAGATGTGGTCCAGAGAGGAAGCTCCTGGACATGGGCCCTCCCTAACAACCTTAAGGAGGGCTTTTTCTTAATTGCCAAATCTCCCGAAGGTGCAATACTTTCAAGGAGCAGAAGTGAGCTCCATATGTCAATTTTTTTTTTTTAAAGTTTCAGGTAAGGAAGCTTTTCTCACCCTCAGAGATCCTCATGCTTCACAACTCCAGGTCACTGGGTGAAATCAGTGTCTACTATCCCCAGTACCTGAATCACTGTAGCAGGGAAGCAGCACTGAACTTCTAAGCCCCTTCTCCAGTTCTCCTTCAAATCTCTTTCTCTTGTGTCCCTCCTCTGGGCTTCTCATGACCTGTACATTTTTCCCTTTCCATATTTTTTCTTCATCTACCCTCAGTTTGAACCACCCTTAGAGGCTATGAAGATTGAATTCTTTTTGTAGTGATATAATTGAAAAAGATATTCAAATTTTTTTCTCTCTATCCCCATCCAAGACCTCAAACCCAAATTTCCATTCAGCCGCTGTCAAAAATGCCTTATTTGTGAAGGTTGGTCTAACACTATTCAGTCCCTTGGAAGTTTAAGTTTCTCTAAGATTTCCCCTGAATGCTGCCTGGCACTTAATAACTGCATCGTCTGGACATAGCACACTGTCCTCTCTTATTTAGCAGCATTTATTGACAGAAAACCTGGCTTTCATCAAGAACAAACCAAATGAATAAATTTCTTTAGCATTCTTAAACCACATGTGAGAACATATTTCATTACTTTCCCCAGTATCCATTAGATAAATATCCTTGACTTCCTAAAGGCTTGGGAATGCTTTTTCTGGTACATGAGTGCACTGTTAACAATTAGATATCAAAGGATATCTGGGGCCCATCATGTTTCTTTCTTTCCTGCTTCTAGAGAGCGTAAAGATTCAGTTTTTGGCTCAATTGCCATTTTTTTAATGTCCCTTCCTTGTTTACATTTGGTTTCTGTCCTTTACTGTTTATTCATTTGGTTAAGTGTTATTTTCTTTTAATTTAATTTAATTTTATTTATTTATTTATTCATATATATTTTTTCAGACAGAGTCTCACTATGTCGCCCTGGTAGAGTGCTGTGGCGCCATAGCTCACAGCAACCTCAAATTCTTGGGCTTTAAGTCATTATCTTGTTTCAGCCTCCCAGGTAGCTGGGACTACAAGCACCTGCCATAATGCCTGGCTATTTTTTGATTGTAGTTGTCATTGTTTAGCAGGCCCAGACCAGGCCTGAACCCACCAGCCTCAGTGTATGTGGCTAGTGCTGTAACCATTCTGCTACGCCCTTTTGATTTAATTTTAAAGGAAGATATGAATGAGGGATTCAGAAAAAATGATAATGATAATAGGAATCATTTATACATGGCATATGAAATAAACATGTAAACTATCACATATATATACACTAACTTGTATGTGTCATAAGTCATTTAATCTTCACAATAACGCTTTGTGATAGATACTACTATCTACACTACTATAGATACTTTGTAATAGTACCTATCCAGTATAACACCAGATTATAAATAAGGGAATATAGGCACAGAAAGTTAAGTAACTTATCCAAGGTCCTACAATAAGAATGTATGGTTTCTCTGAACCTAAGCAGTCTGGCTCTAGATCTCATACTCTTTGTCACAGTGGTACGCTGACTCTGAAGAGGGGTATGACTTTGAGGGGTTAATTTATCTGAGCTTTGGTTTTTTTAATCTATAAAATGGCATTGGGATACCTAACTTATAGCTGGTTTGGTGTTTAAATCAGATCATATATACATAAATTGCTTAATACAGCACCCTGTATATTAATGCAGTATAATAAACGTTTGTCCTATGTAGACACATACATGTTTAAAAAGGTTATTTCTCTATACCCTTTCCCCAGGATACTAAGCAAACATAAAATATTGATACTTCAAAGTCAAGTTCGTCACCAAGAGCCATTTGGAAAGCACTTTTATGTTTAACACTACTAAACACATTCAGTGTAGTTCCCACGTTATTTGCTTTCTATTTATATTTCATAAGTTTTACGTGACAAAAATGTGCAGAACAGTAGGAACCATAAAATACTATTTTTGTAAAATATAGCCGTATGTTTATAAAAACACACGATACTATACACTGCGTATCAGCAGGTTAGAGACACAGATTGGAAGGATACACACAAAAATATTCACAGTTTTTGCATCAGGACAGAAAGGAAGAAATTGTTCTTGGTAAAGCAGAAACAAAAATACAAATTCTGCCTATTTTTCATCGGAAAGGTGATTTGAAGAAAACATGATAAAATATCAATATGCATTTATTCTAGGATTTCACATCTGAATTTTTATCGTATTTTTCATGCTATTTTTCTGCACTTTAAAATATAAAAGCAAGTAAACCAGCTTTGGTATTTTTCCCAGAGAACACAAGCCTGTACTGCTCTCCAGTCTTTTTTGTTTATTGCCTGAGCTGCCAGTGAAGGTATTACTAAGGTCTTCAAGGACATTTGACAGTTTTCTGAAGCTATAGAATTTAGTGCAACAGCTTTTGCAGAATTTTTCTTTTTTCTTTTATAAAGTCAAGGACAGGGGGAATTATACACATTTATGAACAGGTTTATGAATCTAAATGAAGTTCTTCTGCACAAAGCCAACAAAAGTGTGAATGAGAATAAATGTCACAGATAAAAGTTATCTCTCCCCTGGATCTCATCAGAAGTCTCTGGGACTGCTTCTCAAGAATTAAACAATAAAGAGCAGAGGGGGCAAGTCTGTCTCCGTGAATGGAGTGTGGGAAGCAGGATGTCTCCATTAGTCCGAAGGCACATTAACTCTCTCCATTCCATTTGCAATGGGATGGCAGAGAAAGAAGAACTGTTGGGGTTTGAACCCTAAACCTGCCACTTCCCCTTTTATATGATCCAAAGCGAGTCATAAAAGCTCTCTGGGCCTCAGCTCTCTCGTTCGGAAAATGAAGGGGTTGATTGCCCTCCATGGTTTTTAAAAAAGTTTACAAAATGGTTTGCAAAATCTCAGCTCTAAAATTTTCTGCCTTTATGCTCTCTGGCAATTGCTGAGTTCCCCATTTCAACTGGAAGACGTATTATAATTAGACTCAGAATTTCATTAAATATGAGGCTAAATGTTCCCTTTCTGCTTACATTTCTATTGACTTTTTAAAAAACTAGCCAGCTATTTGGATAACCAGTAGGATAGACATTGTGGGAGACACTCTGTTCATCCTGGTGGCCTTCTTTGTATGATACTGTGCTACTCCTTTCCCCTTGACTCTTCTGGAGACATCTTATGTAGTTTAACAGAATTTGCAATTTTAGAATTTTATGAAACCCTGTACTAACTAACTGCCCTGCAATGAATTGGAATGCTTGTATGAAAAATCATGGATGTAAGGTCACGGGTCATGCTCAACTTTTACCAGTTTGAATGGAATGTAGTATAGAGTACTAGCATCCTGGATAAAATAGAAACACATTTCAACCCTTTTATTTCATAGATGGGGAGGCGGAGGATGGAAAGGGGAAGTGACAGGTTGAAGTCCATGTAGTCCACAGCCAGTTAGTGGCAGAGAGTTAACTCAGACTTTCATTGTGAGATTGACTGGAGTGCTTTGGAGCTAACAGAAAATCACTTTTCATTCAGTAAGTTTCAGCTTGTCAAAAGTCAAGTATTTATTGAGAATGTATTATGTGACAGTATTAGGAATATAGTGGGAAAAAGAGTAACTGGACACTGCCTTCATAAACCTATCAGTGTAGTGTGAGAGACGGTCAAGAAATGAGTAAGAATGAAAAAAGCCAACTCCGATTGTGGTAGATGCTGTAAACGAGAAGTAAGGTGCTGTAAGTTCAAACAGTGCACTTGGCCAGGTGCGGTGGCTGACACCTGGAATCCCAGCATTTGGGAGCCTGAGGAGGATCATGTGAGGCCAGGAGTTCCAGACCAGCCTGTGTGACACGGAGTGAGACCTCATCTTATGAAAATGTAAGAAAAATAACTGGGCTATGTGGTGTGGGCCTGTAGTCCCAGCTACTCGGGAGGCTGAGGTAGGGGGATTCCTCAAGACTGCAGTGAGCTATGATGATGCCACTGCAATTCAGCTTGGGGGACAGAAGGAGATCACGCTTCAAAAACCAAAACCAAAACATCAACAGCAACAACAACAACAAAAAAGTCAGGGCATTGGATTAAGTCAATGGGTTGAAGAAATTGCCTCAGGGATCTGACATGTTGTGTGTGACCTCCAAGGGGAGTTAGCCCAGCACAGCATGACAGGAAGAAAGTTTCAGAAAGAACAAATGGCCCATGCAAAAGCCCAAAGGTGGAAAGAGCTTGGTAACTATTTTAGCATTTTAGTGTTAGCTCTACTCAAATGTTAGTGTGTACGTATATAGAGCAAGTGCATTTATCTTACAGGTAGAAATGCTAATTAGCTAAGCTGAAATGTAGAATACTAAAATATACTTTTCAAGGGCTACACTATTTGCCTGTTCATTCAACATCTATTGAATTATGTGCTGACGGCACAATGGTGATACAAAAGTGAATGCGACGTGGTCTCCGCCCTTGAGCAGCTCACTGTTTATAGAGAAGGATGGAAACAATGGTAGTAATAGACTGTCAACATAAGAGACCTTCATGGATACAAAATCTCTTACCAGGGGAAGCAAACTATGCCTATCAAAGCTAAACACAATCAGTTATTACCTACGTACTCCACTTTACACTTTCCAGGATGCTTTTACGTACTACTTATAATTTTAACTAAATATGTGTTTGTTTAGGAACACATGTGTGTGTATATACTGTATATGTCCCCCAGTAACCTGTAAAAGTCAGGGGCATAGCTTTTGTCCCCCATGCTATATCCAGGGCCTCGTGTAGATTAGGAGCCCAAAAAATAGTTAATGGATAGAAAAATGTGTGCTCATGCTTGATTTGCTCAGCAAATTAGGGAGGTAGGAAGAATGATATTATTCTCCCATAAAACGTATTCTTCTGAAAGGAGGAGAGGTCAGAGAAAGATAAAGACACAGAAGTGGACTGTGAAGGTGGAGTAGGTGTGTGTTCATTTCCTAAGTTGAGAAAGGCGTAGAGACTGTATCATTGTCCAAGGTGCTCAACATGAATGTGAAGCCACCAGAAAAACAACTATACACCCACACGAGAGATAAACACAAGGGTATTCGAGTGGGAGGAGGGGGAAAGGGAGGAGGATTGGTAAGCTGTACCTGATACTCACAATGTAAGGGCATAGAGCACACCCCTGGATGAAGGGCTCAACTATAACTTGAACTTACTTTAGAAATGCTAACAATGTCACCTAATCATTAGTGCCCTCATATTAACCTGAAAGAGCATAATAAAAAAGAACAACCAAAAAATTTGTGGCAGTGTGTCACCCATGCTGTGTTTGGAGAGTATAAAGTGTGTGTAGGAGCAGACATAAGGCTGAATAGGATGACTGAGTGGGTTGTGCAGGGCCTTAGATGCCAGACTATGCTGTTCGTATTTTACCTTATAATTGAAGGGATTTTACATGGGACCTAAGATGATCACATCTGTCTTGTAGAATGGAAGCAGGTTCTGTCCAACAGTGGCAAGGAAGACACGAAGAGGAAGATGGTGTGCTCTGGGGATGGCAACATCTTTCCAGATGTCTAGACAAAACTCCGTGTATTCATTCCTTCCTTATCTACCCACTTGCAACTCGAACCCTAGGGCGGGATGTACATAACCAAAGACATTGACAAAGGCGTGATTCGTGTCTTGTATATCTTGCATAATGAAGCGCTGGCAGAAGGATCCACTTGTCCCTGACTTCCACAAGTCTGAACACAAACAAGCACACACTGTATTTATTACAAAAATACCTCTGTCTTTCTCTTTCTTCTCTTTCAAAATCCAGTCTCAAACATTAAGGTTATATACAAGGAGAAAAGAAAGTTTACCAATATTGTCTGTGTCTCCCTCATACCTTAGGGCATATTTATTCCAGAGGATCCACGGCCACGTCTCTTTTCTCAATATCAATGCACTTAACCTAGGGAACAACAGACACATCTTAATTACAGATTCAACGTAAGCTTCTGTTCGTATCCGTGTCAGTTTTTTTTGTGTGTGATTTTTACTCATTTTATTTATCTCTTTTTTCTTGATAGAGCATAGTTCCTTATGATTTGCCATATAAAAATGTGATGTGTCATGGGAGGGCTTTCAAGGCCAATGTCTTATTCTTCACCAGTAATGATGGACATGTTTTGGTTATATATATTAAGGATCTACCCTAAAAGCCATTCAAAGGGCTGGGTGATCCAAAATACTTTCTCACTAGGTGTTACCAAATGCAATGAGATGATCACTGGGTTTTATTTCACATCGTAACCTCAGGCCACTTGTGAGCAAACCATTTAATTTCTCTGAGCTCTAGTCCCCTCATCTGCAGAAATGATATAGCAATGCATCGCACACTGAATTGTGGTAAAAATAAATGAGATTATTTGATTTTTGAGCTTTGTAAATATTTTTAAGGTAGCAAAAATGCAGGAATTTCAAATTCTTCCATTTGATTGAAGGGAGTACATAGGTCTCACAGAGACTCCCAGAAAAAAGGGAGGGAGGAACTATTTAACATGATATAAACTATTAGAGAAATTATAGTTATCAAAAATGTCTCCAGATATTCTCCCTCATTTGCTCCTCACTCCAGTGTTTTAATAGAGGATGGAGAAGGGTCATGCGTTATTGCCATTTTCCAAATGGGGGAAAAAAACCCCAACAAAAAACAGGACTGAGGGATATTCTTCAATTTTTCCAGTTTGGGGCTAGAACCCATGACTAATGGTAATTTAGACATGATGCAATACTCATTCTTGGATGGGACAGACCAAATTAAATGAATTCCAAGAGGAGTGATAATCAGAAAGATCTGCTCTCCAGCGAAGGTGGGTTTAATAGGGATGTCCTTCATGGGGGCAGGAGCAGACATATGGCTACGTGGAAACCCTAGGTGGGGTGGGAGAAAGGGAGCACTGAGGGAAAATGGAGGAGGTCTGGAAGGCTGGTGCGGCGTGCTTGGTTCTGTCCACTGACAGCAAGTTATTACTCTTATTTTCATGTAGCTCCCATTTATTATTGCCTCATTGTTTGTGCTTAAACTTTTGCACCCCAGAAAATTCACAGAAGTAGGAATTATATCTTATCTTTCTCATATTTTCCCGCAGTTCCCAATACTATGCCACCTACTTAATAAACTACATAATCAAGTAGGTGGAATATTTCCGATCCTAAATTTGCAACTGAGATTCCCTGTGTTAGTTTCCTGGGGCTGTCTTAACGCAGGATCACAAATTGGGTGTCTAGAACACCAATCATTCTGAAGACCCGAAGTTTCAAATCAAGGTGCGAGCAGGGTCATGCTCCTGCTGAAGGTACTAAGGAAAGATCTGTTGCAGGCTTCTCGTCTAGCTTTTGGTAGTTTCTTGGTTTATGGCAGCATAACTCCAATCTTGATGGATGTGATAGTCTCTCTTTACATGTGAGTGGGTGTTTTCACAAGGATTTATTTTTATAAAAGTACCAGTCATATTGAATTAAGGTATCACCCTACTCCACTTTGACCTCATCTTAACTAATTACATCTGCAATGATCCTATCTCTAAGTAAGGTCATATTCTGAGGTGGTTGGGGTAAGGACTTTAACATATGAACTCTTTTTGTTTTTAAATTTACTTTTTCTTTTCTTTTTTGAGACTAAGTCTTACCCTGTTCCCCTGAGTAGAGTGCTGTGGTGACATTGTAGCTCCTAGCAACCTCAAACTCCTGTGTTCAAGCAATCCTCTTGTCTCTGCCTCCCGAGTAGATAGGACTACAGACATACATGACCATGCCCAGATAGTTTGTTTCTGTTTTTAGTAGACATGGGTTCTCACTCTTGCTTAGGCTGGTCTCAAACTTCTGAGCTCAGGCAACCCACCTGCTTCGGCCTCCCAAAGTGCTAGGATTACAGGTGTGAGCCATCGTGCCCTGCCAACATTTTAACTCTTGAAGGACACAATTCAGTACATAACAATCTTCCTTTGTGCTTAGAAGAACCTATCAGGCTATCTCTATTTAAGATCTTGTTCAGTTACTGACCACAAACAGCTGTGTTTAATAATCTTTCCATTTCTTCCCTCTACCGTGGTTAAAAAGATTTTTGACCAATGCGTTAGGCTTGGCTTAGCATGGGTATTAGCTTCCCAGGATTGTCTCTAAGATGTGCAAAAATGTGATCATCTGATCCTACCCTGAACACCATCTGGAATGGAAAACGTGAAATGCTGGCCAGCAATGAAGAAGTGAACACGAGTTCTGGCTGGGGAGGTAGCCATCATAGAGACACTGTGCTGCCATTCTGCTGACAAGAAGTCTGTCTTACAAGACATGTTGTCGGTTCCCTCAAGACCAGGTGGCAGATGTCCTGTATCAAAGGGCAAGAAGCAAAATGAGCACTGGAGACAAGGCTATAAAACAAGTGTATGTGGCTGTGTGACTGGGATTCCAAATCATTCAAGAGTCTGATTCTGTTGACTTGGCAGTTTGTGTCTTAATCTACGATTAACACCATTCAGTGAAGCTATTTGACATGATAGCAACGTCACTCACTGCAGGAGGCAGAGCTAGTATTTGGGGGCAGTGTATTGATTTAAGAATCAGCAACTGTATATAGCTCATTATGAGATCTGCAGAGTATATGGAACTCTTAGGAAAGGTGCCTGAAAATTAAAACCGGTATCCCCCTAGGTCATTCTGCTTCTAGGTTCTAATAATATCACTTAACAGTTAAACCTGAAAACCAGCCTCAATGTCCAGCTTTCCTTCTGGGGAGCTTCCTTTGGCTTTCATATTTATCTGAGTCACAGACTGGGCCTGTGCTGTGACACGTGCAGGAGAGCCCCTCCACCCATCGGCCACACTGCCCAACCTACCACTGATAGTTCCAGCAGGGAATCTTTCTGCTAGCACCATGTTGGTGTGCAGGGATATTGCTCCCTCATGGCCACAGCCTCTATATGTGACCCTCTATGCGCCAATGAATTAAAAAGAGGCAGTTGTGTTTTGAAGAGGACATCCCCTGGTTGAGGCTGTGCCATGCCAGGGTACATTGCTTGGTATACAGAGTTCTGGCTGGGCTTCTTCCCCCATGGCTCCCTCATCCTGGGCTCTTTGTGTAGGACACACCTTACCCAAAGGTACAGAGTTGACCCACAGTCTCGTGTTCACCACTCTTATTTTTCCTTTCATTACTCACGGCACAGCTCAAGACAAGATAAAGTTTTAAACGAATGTTTCTTAAAGACAGAATACAAAATTACAGAAGAACATTTCAATACAGATATTCTCAACTGATCCTAAATGGAAATTACAAGCTCAAAGGCCCACAGGGATCAAGTATATCATACAAAAGAAAAAGAATGGCTAGCAGTGGTGTTGAACCTCAGAAAACTCATGCCCCACTGAGAACAGGCCACAGCCCCTCAATCCCGGCAGATTGTGGCCTGATGGGAATGATTAACACTTATTTTCTAAGAGGGGCTAAGAATTCAGATTTTTTTTTGACATTTCACCTTTTTTTAAATGTTGGCGCACATAATGAAAACAATGCAAATTGATCAAAATGTTTCCAGGCCGATTCTCCTCATAGGCTTTCCCTCAGAACTCTGAGCTGGAACGTGACTTGGTTCCTCCTCACCGTCTCCTGTAGGATACCCTGAGCTGATTGCCTGACGAGGTCCATGGCGAATGCCTTGCCTCTTTCTTGATCTAGGTCTCTGCAGAAGAGATCATGTTTTTCCTTTGACCTTCAGCTTTTATTCAAAAAACTGCCTCAGAAGCCAGGTGCAAGAGATTGAAGTTTAAAGAGAGAAAGCATTGCCGTCCTCAGCCAAGCTTCCAGCCTGCTCTCCATCCATTCAACAAACAAGGTGTGGCCACACAACAGGCACTGTTCCGAGCATAAGTATATGGTCATGTCTAAGAGATGGATTTAAAAAAAAAATTAAATAAAAGTAGAATCATTTGAGAGTGGTATATATTCGCGCAAAAAAAATACAAGAGGGTAAGTTTTTACCTGAGACTGGATTGTTAAGGAAGCATCTCTGAGGAGGAATCCTATGTAGGATTTCTTAGGAGCCTTAGATGGGATTTGTGTGAGTGATTTATTGCAAGTATCCTCACCGGAGAAGGAATACAAGGGGAATAAGAGGGCAGGGGAAGAAGGCAAAGCAGGGTGTAGTCTCAGCTGTGGCTAAGGATGCATCTAGCAACTCTCAATGCTCTGAGCAAGTGAAGGAAATCTTTAGGATATCACTATACATTTGTAATGGAGTCACTTGGACAGTATTAACTCTTGTCGTGAACTCTAGCCAGATTATTCAACAAACAGAACCCTGGGCAGGTGCAGGAGCTGATGCGGCTGTGGTCAAAATGTCTGAGAGAAAAATCTTTAGCTAGGAGATTCAGAGAAACAAGGAAATATTAGGAAAGGTCCCTGAGATAGGTAAAACAAGAAAAAGATGGGCATTAAGACGATGCTTCCCAGCCGTTACTCCAACTGTCTTACCCTGGTAAGAGGCAATTTGCTCCAGACAAGACCTTGTCCAGTAGGAGGCAGATAGCACTCGTGGGGAAGCTTCAGACTATTTTTCGATTGTCCTGGACTCCAAGCAAGCCTTCTTTTGAGGGTCTGGCTTTGGACCTGGCCTTTTCTCTCCTACGGGTATGGACATTTACAGGGATTATATTAATTTCCTCCATACATTCATCAATCCTGACTGTCCCCCACTGATTCAAATGTCTTCCTGCAGGGTCTGCTGTTTCCTTCTGCAACAAATCTCCACTTTTCCCCTGTGCCAATAATACTTTCTCCACTTATAATTTATCTTAGCGTGACCTTTCAATAAGCAACCTCAGTGAAATGTGCTCTTTAAATACAAGAGAAAAGCGCACATTAAAAAAAAAAAGATTTGATTAAGACGGACTAGTTAAAGCTCAGCTATTTTTCAAACCTACTTGATGAGAATAGTATTGCAAATAAAATCACGATCGAGAGAAATTTCATCATTAGTTCTTTGCCTCTTGGTTTGGATGTTTTGCTTCTCTGAATCTCAAGTTGAAATTTGAACCCCAGGGTTGAATGTGGTGTCTGGTGGGAGGTGTTTGGGTCATAGTGGCGAGATCCCTCATGAATGGCTTGGTGCCCTTCCCATGATAACGAGCGGGTTCCCACTTCATCACTTCATGTGAGAGCTGGTCCTCGTACTCTCCCTATTTTGTTCTTGCTCTTGCCAAGTGACACACCTGCTCCACATTCACCTTCCACCTTGACTGGCAGCTCCCTGAAACCCTCACCAGAAGCAGATGCTGGCGTCATAGATGCTGATGCTTCTTGTTCAGCCTATGGAAACACAAGCCAGACAAAGTTTATTTTTTTTACACATTACTCAGCCTCAAATATTTTCACAAGATGCTTTGGTTCTTCTTGGCAAAGGCAACTGATATGAGTAAGAGAAATCCAGGCCCCATTAGAAGAGAGAGTTATTCCTGAGTATTCCCACTATTTCTCATTAGGATGAACTGATGACTGATATTCAAATTTATGTATTAAACATGCATTGAGCACCTTCCAATGACCATGAGACAACCTAGAACATAAGCACACAATCTCTCATGTTAAGCAGACCTATGCTTTTTTTTTTTAATATCTCAAGATGCCACTTAAAAACTGTGCACCATGAACAAAAACCTCTCTGATGCCTCTTAAATTTCATCCATGAAGCTGGATTATTAATAAGATTGCCTACATCATTGAGAACAGGAAGATTAAATGTGAAAGCATTTGTAAAGAATTTACAACAGGGCCTGGCATACAGTAGGTACTCAATAAATAAAGGTTACTAGGATAAAGCAGTGCTGTCTTGAAGGTTTGATTCAATTATAAACGACGTGATTCTTGGCTTGGAGGGTCTTTGATAGGCAAGCAAAAAGGAAATTCAAAAATATAGAATATTGAAATAAATTGTTTTAAATTAGAATTTCAAGTTATATCAGTGAATAAAATTTAACTGAGAGTGAAATATCTGAGAATAGATTTTGATAAAAGATAGAGAGAGAAAAACTATGTAAGGTACCTGATGGGAGAGTGGTTCAGTCCGAGCTGAGAAAATCTTGTCAAAATAACAATGTTGCTGAAAGCCAATCCTGGAACTGGATTATGACAATGATTTACTTCACTTTCTTGTCTTTTCTTCTCCCTTTTTTTCTGCTGTGTTTTGGGTCTGCAGACACTATTAGTGATGATGCAATTCAATAATACTTTTGTTCTTTGAATTTGTGGGAAAATGTTTAATAAAAAAATAGAAATTTTATAAAGTAGATATTCTACCGAGGGTGAGATAATACTATAAAATAAAAAAAATTTTTTTTGAGACAGAGCCTCAAGCTGTCCCCCTGGGTAGAGTGTCGTGGCTTCACAGCTCACAGCAACCTCCAACTCCTGGGCTCAAGTGAGTCTCCTGCCTCAGCCTCCCAAGTAGCTGGGACCACAGGCGCCTGCCACAATGCCTGGC
>CAUYQV010145024.1:0-15775 GCA_963574575.1 Galagoides demidoff | reverse complement strand
AACTATAACTGAGAAAATGACATGAAGGCTGTGTTGATCAGTTTGATGGAAGTATTTCGGATTGCATGTGAAAACCCCACACTGTACCCCAGAAGTGTATTAATGTACATAGTTACCATTCAATTAAAAAAAAAAAAAAGGGAAAATTTCTCATTACTTTTTAGTCAGTAAGAGGTGTGTATCTAAGGGGACCAAATGTTTTAAAGTGGCGTTTCTATTGTAGAGTTCCATTAATAATGAAAAGATGTGCTGTGAGCTATGATGTTACAGCAATCTACACAGGATGACAAAGTGAGACTCTATCTCAATTAAAAAAAAAAAGGTTAAAAAGCTAGATTTCAAAAACTTCTACCCTCTTACGCAGGAAATACAATATTGCCATATGTCCATCATCAGCAATCTGCAATCCTAGATATCAGATTAAGGAAACATCTATATTCAGGAAGCAGGTGTGAGAAGAAATATCAAACCCAGCAACACGATCTGTACGAAATGTCACATCAGTCTCTCGGTAAAAGATCGTGTACATTTTTAGTTCTCTGATGACCCAATTTACATCTATTCTGTTATCCAAGGGAATTTCTTTACTTGATAATAGCAGAAAGCATTCAGCTATCCCTTTCCACTTTCCTTAAGTATATTGGGGAGGGGAAGAGCAGGGGAAGGAGGAAAAAGTCTATATTTGCCTCTGAAGAAAAGTTAATCTCCTGCTACTCAGAATAAATACACTGTTATATGCCACAATGAAGCAAGCACAACTGTCAGATCTTGCTAAAATACATGCACTGCTTTCTTCAGCAAGGGTAACAAAAGGGAGAGACTGGGGAAAAGGGAGAGAGAAGGAAGGTAGGATGAGAGAAGAGCGAGACAGACCCCAGCCTCAGGTAAGGAGAGAAGGGGCTTCAGACTCACACCATACCAAGAGAAAAAGCTCAGAACAGGAGAAAGAATAAAATGAGGGCTTGAATTCAGAATGTGCAATGAGATTAGGACAGCCTCCCAACTCGATGACTATAACGTTTCTCTGTAGATGTCTGTAGATGTCGGGTTTGCCTAGAATTAGGGTGTCAATGTGGCAAAATGAAGTTAGTTAAACGCACAGCTGAACACTGCCCTGGGCTGATGGCCTCCTTCAGTGACCTGCTTTTCACATACCCACACACACCACAGGGACATCAGCACAGGAGGCCTAGCTTCTCATCTGACCATCTACGTAAGCTGACCAGTTTGCTACAGTCCCTTGAGTGGTCAAATTACAAAAGTTCTACTGTGTTTGCAAGAAAGTGTTTACCTAAGTAGTGATGGATCATAAATAAAGAGGAAAAAGGAGGCTCAAGAGGGGACGTATGTCTATGAAGAGCAGGAATAATCAGAAGCCTAGAACTCCCAACAAGGTCCAAAGAGTGCTGCAGGGAAGGCCCTTGGACAGGCAGCCTGCAAGGACAGGAGGTGACGAGGGGAGACTTAATTAGCGATTTTAGAAACAATCCATTTCCTGGTACCGCCATGGTACAGGGAGGGACAGAAAGTGGGGAGGTCATGGTGCTGGGCTGAGCATCTCCGTGGACAATAAAATCACCTAAAATGATGGCAGGAGACAGACAACTGTCCAGTGAACTAAGAACTGGTAGAGGCCAGTAATAAGAAAATGAAGATGATGGTTGGTATAGCGAGGTGGCAGAAATCTCAGAGGGAGGAGAGCTTTGCAGAATGTGGCACAGAAATAACTTGGAAGTGGTGCTGGGAAATAAAGATGCTGATCTACAAACACCAGCCCAGGCTGCCTGGGATATTTTCTATGGGAGGCAGCTACAGGGATGTTTCCATTAACTGTGAAGGGAAGACTGTGTAAGAAGCAAAAACGCAGGTGAGAGTGTTGATGGAATTCCACAAAACAGGGCAGAGGTGGGGGGGAGGAGCCTGGGAGTAGAGATGCACGAGACGAGACGGGGGATAACAAGACAAGTCAGTGGAGGGGAAACAGCAGCACGGGTCAAAGGAAACAGCAATCAAGGTCAAGCTTGGAAGGTAAGGTACTACGATGCAGACGGGTTTAACCTGATACTTTACAAAGTGGAGCAATGGTTTTCAACCAGGGGCCACTGTGCCTTTTAGAAGACACCTGGTAAGGTGTGAAGATGTTTCTGGTGCTACAGTGTTCAGAGGAGAGAGGTCAGGGATACCTGCAATCTGCAGGGTGGTTCCCCAAACAAAGAATTCTATGGCTCAAAATTTAACAGTGCTTGGTTGAGAAACCCTGAGGTAGAGGAAGCAGCAAAGGACAGTTTAGTTCAGCTGAAGTGCTGGATGCTGGCAGGAGAACAGGAGATAGAGCTGGAAAGAAGACCAGGGTTACAGTGCACAAAGGCAAAGGGGCTAGCAGCTAAGTTAGAGAATGAGGAGGAGACACTGAAATCCTTTGAGTAAATCTGCGTAAATGTCGACAGGCTCTCTACGTGACTGGAGCCTTATCAATAATTTGTCTTAACACCCGTAGCTCAGTGGCTAGAGTGCCACTGGGAAGCATGAGATAGAAAAGAAAAAAGAAAGACTAGAATCAATATAAGAATTTCGGAAATCTCTAAGCTGACCACCCAAGGGACTATTACCAACTGGTCAACATGTGGAACCAGGCCTGCCATACTGATGGGCACATGTGGTGCTTGTCTGGTCTACGAACACTGGTCAACTTGAGGAGGTGGTCAACTCAGGAAGGTGGTTCTTCAATCATTTTAATCCCTCCTCTTCCTCTTCTTCAAGGAGAAAATCATTATTAACAACTTAAGCTTCTGAATTTGAACCACGATTTAGAGGTTCCATGAGTTTGTTTGGCTCATTTTAGTCAGCACTTACCTTCCGTAATGATGGTAATTTATAAAGGCCTGAACATAACCAAGGCAATCTGTTTCTAAGAAGAAAATATTAGACTTAAGTTGCCTTTCCTGTTCTTCTACCTGAAAATGAATTAGACACCAAACAAGGTCAGCAAGGCAATAATGGCCCCAAATGAATCAGACCCTTCTGACAGGTGAAGAACCTTATCTGTTGGCAGATGTCCTATCCAGAAAAAGTCACTTATTCCTTCTGCAGTGCAGCAAATGGAGCCCTAGTGACATTAAAGAGCTAATACTGTTTCCAACGGTCCTTTGTTTACGCTCTGGGAAAGCTTATTTACCAGGTTAACATTTCAGGGAACATTTATCAGAAAGTGAAGCCCAGTTCTTGAGACCACATGCATCAATCAGTCTAGATAAAACTCACAATGGGAATCAGGAAAGAGGAAGGGGGCACCTCCCCCCGTACTTTAATCAGCTCAAAGAAGTATGTTTCCCTCTCTTCACAGATCAAAATCTGAGGTTTAGGGTACTGGGACAAATTGCAGATTGTAAATGAGAAACGTTATAAGGTGCAAATAAATCAACTGGTATCTTCTATTAATAGAAAAGAAATTCAGTGGAAATGAGAAGAAAAGTAAATGAAGCAGTACTATTCAGTGAATTTCACAGAGATCTACATTTCATTTTCCTTCCTTAAGAACACTGTATGAGACAGACCTCTGCAGACAAAGTTCAGAAATCATAAACTCTTTCCCATCTGTTACTGCTCCCACTTCATGCAGCACATGTCTATAAATTACATTTTTAATACGCTGCAGTTAGCCTGATGCTTCCCTACAATAGGCAAAGATTGATAATTGTATTTTTATACAGCTGAAAAATTAGCACCATTTTCTAGTATTTTCAGGGGTTGAAGGCAATAACATCCCTCATCTCTCGAGTGAAGCCATTCATTCCTCTGCCTTATGAGTACCTTTACTGTTAAAAGAGCACAGTGATAATCAAGTGGCTTTCTGTTCTACTTGTTTATCTATCAAAGTGGAGTAAATAACAGCAAATAAATGCTCATTATTCTCAGGCACTGTGCTGGACACTCTGCATGTATTCTGTCACTGCAGGAACCAGCAACATCCATTCACATCCCTAACTTTGCAATGAAGGCATCTGAAGCTTAGGCTAAATGATTTGTGCAGCTGATGAGTAGTTGAACCAGAATTAGAACCTGGGTCCTAGGGATTCCCAAGCCTACATTCTTAACCACAATGGTCCACTAAATTCCTTTGCAACTGGCTTGCCAGAGCTTCCCTTCCTTCTAATCTGTATCACTGGCACCAGCACTGTGTCAGGAGGTGGAGTAAACTGGTGAGCAGGCAGATAGAAACACCCTTCTCAAGAGCTGACATTCCACAAGTGGACAAAGGTGAGTGCAAGGCAGTGCAACAGAACAGCAGCCAAAGCAGCTGTTGCTAGGGGCAAAGCAGACTTCTCAGAAAAGAGGAGCTACAGCTGAGACCTGAAGAGCACGTGAGAGTCAGACAGATGAACTGAGAGGAGAGGAAACAGCGTGAGCTCCACGTGGCTCAGAGAAGATGAAGGGAGAGGAAACAGTGATTGAGCTCCACGTGGCTCAGAGAAAGAGATGGGGTCAGAGAGAACTAAAGCTGGACCAGCGGGCAGGGACCAAAGCAGCAAGAACCCCTGGACTTTGATGAGAAACAAGGAATTATTTGTTGGTAACAAGCACCACAGAGAGATTTTAAGCAAGGATGTGATAAGAGGAGATTTCTACTTTAGATGTCAGGGTGCTACCTGGAGACTGGGCTAGAAGGGAAGGAGAGTAACAGCCATGAGACCAGTCTGGAGACTCTCACGGTAACATGAGCAAGAGGTAAACGCCTACAAAGCTGTAGGTGCAACACGATGCATAGAAGGCAAAGGTTTCAAAAGGCTTGTAGGACGTGGGAGCTCCTGGGGATGAGGAGTGAGCAAGAGGGGGATCCAGAATGACTCTTGGGGCTGCGAATGGTGGCTCATGCCTATAGTCCTAGCGCTGTAGGAGGCTGAGGCGGGGGGGGGGGGGGGGGAGGGGACCAGCCTGAGTTCAAAGGTTCCAGACCATCCTGAGCCAGAGTGAGACCTCGTCTCTACCAAAAAAAAAAAAAAAAAAAAGGCCTGGCGTTGTGGCAGGCACCTGTAGTCCCAGCAATTTGGGAGGCAAAGAGCAAGAGAATCACTAAATGAAGAAGAAAAAAAAACCCAACCTTCTAACTATGAAAAGCCAGTTGAAACTCAAAGCAAAAAAAAAAAAAAAAAAAAGAATGACTCTTAGAAGTGACCTGACATGTGGGGGATGGTAGAGTCATCCACTGAGATAAGAAACAAAGGAGGATGGGGAGGTTTGGGGGAAGAATAGGTGTTCCATTTTAAATATGTTGAGTCTGAAGTACCCAAGGTTACCAGAGCGGTGAAGCCCACAACACAGCTAAGACCACCCTTCAGGGCTGGGGGCAGCAGCTCATTAGCTGTGTGTGAGGTGCGGAAACGAGCAAGTCCATGAAGTGCTCCAAGGGGCAGCGGCCTGAGTATGTGATCCTGAGCTTTACCCACAATCTGTGGGAATTGGAGGAATAGAAGAGACCACAGAGGGGTCTGAGAAGAAGGAAAACCAAGTTTCACAGTGCTCGAAGGCGGCATGTCCTGTGAGGACACAAAAGCAGTAAGCACTGGACACTGTCCAGAGGGTAAATAAGAGACAGGACAGGAGGATGTGAAGGGTTCTGGGAACTGAGGGCTAGGAGGTGTGTCCAGGGAATTGGGCGCCTGATGTGAGGTGGGGTGAGAGGCCATGGGGTGAGCTAAGTGGAACAGAAGGTTAATGATTACATTTATTTGAGAAAATGATCTGTGCAAAGAATTCTTTATGTGGTTGGTTACAGAATTAGTTCATTAGGCAATTAGAGACCTCTGGAGACGTGTTTTAAAGCACAACTTGTCCGGCCACAAGATCCCGCCACACCTTGCCTCTCTTCTTGCTCTGGTTGCCTTGATGCTTCTCATCTCAGTGTCCGCGCAATCCTCACTCCCCAGCCTCCTGTCCACTCTACTGCTGACCCCTCTGGTATTCTCTGCCTATGTGTTTCTTCAAGGCTCAGATGACTCTTCACAAGGGAACATTTTCTTGTTTATTGTGTCTTTTCCTGAAGGAGCTACAAACTCAGCAAGGGTCAGGATGACAACTTCTGTTCTCATAGGCACATAATACTAACTGCTCAATAAATGACTGAATGGCCAAATGGCAGAATTATTTTTGTAGCAGTCTGAACAAAGCTAATCGAATTTTTATGTAGTGCTGTCAAACTGAGGGTCATTATCCTATAGTAGGTCATGAAATAAAATTGAACATTTTAAAATGAAGTAGATTACACTGTGTGAGTAAGCCTTGTTATGTAAAGATGTTTGTATGTGTGTATGTCTACAAACATACGTGGTATAACTATGTATACAGGTTACAATATAAAATATATTCTTGTTATAGTTCTCTCAGAAACAATTTTAAAGCCACTGCATCAAGATATGTGGCTATCCCCATTTTTACAAATGAAACCTTCTTAAAGAACAAAGGACTTGTCCCCAAACCTGGCCTGAGGGGAGAAGCCAATGCAGGACCTGCTGGACCGCACATCACTCCTCACAAGGCCCTGCCCAGAGTCACTGAGTGCGGCTATTAATCAGTGTTCACTTACCCTTCTGTGATCACAAATATCTGAAAAATATTTCTGTTTGGTACCAAATGCCCAATTAACTGCACCTATTTTGTTTTGATTTGATCTCAGCAACTTTTACAGACCGAATTTATGAGTTAGTAATTTAAATGACTAAACTGATCATGCCCATAGGAGACCATCTTTTTACTTCTAAAACCATAAAATATAAAGGCATGTCCAATATCTTTGCACAGAACCAAAGAATACATGTACAATATATTATTTTCTGTGCTGAAATACAGCTATGTTTTAAACACACGGCAAAGTATCATACTTCATACAAAAAATACTACAAGTCATCTGAAACACAAGAAACTCTGTGGGAACGGTTCACTGCAATAACTAACATACCATACTATCACAATAATAAAAAAAGCAACTTGAAATAATATTGATGCTTTTTAAAAAAATCACAAAGATGCTGTATAATTGCTTATGGTAAACATACTGCTCTCTGTAGAAACACAATAATATAATAAATATTCATTATACTTGATATTTCATTGTTCTTTAAAAATATATTTATAGCATTTATAAATAAATACTAATTATATATTAGTATTATTATATATTAAATTATATATAATTTGTGCCTACCCTTTCATCATAACAAAAAAAGTTGGTTCATCTACTTTGTCAAAATACACCAACAATACTAACCTTTAAAAATAGGTGTACCTTTTTTTTTTTTTTTTTGCAGATTTTTGGCTGGGTCTGGGTTTCAACCCACCACCTCTGGCATATGGGGCCAGCGCCCTACTCTTTTGAGCCACAGGCACTGCTCAAAATAGGTGTACCTTTTAAAAAAAACTATAAGAAGTCAGTACTCAAAAGTTAAATGCCACGTAGAAACAACCAGTTTAACTGAGACTCTTTAAAAAGTCAGTATCATTTAAAAAACTAAAACAGATGAGTCAATAGCTAGATTAAGAGAGAATGCAAAAAAAAAAAACACTCCTACATGTAAGTTCTGATTAGAATTTAAACAAGGAAGAAAAACAGTTATGAAAGACATTTTAGGACAATTGCAAAAATGTGATTATGTGTTAGTTACTAGATGACATTTTGGAATTACCATTCATTTTCTTAGATGTGCAAGTGGTATTGTGTTTGTGCAAGAGACCTTTATTCTTCCGAGACTCATGTTCAAGTATTTAGAGGTGAAGTGTCAAGATACATCCACAACTCACTTTCAAACAGCTGAGAAGGGGAAAAAATTGAGTTTTGAGATTTTGATCTCTCTCTTGCTGTGAACACACACACACACATACACACACATGCTTACTCAGGAGGTGACTATAGAGATAACAGGTATAATTCCCATGGACACACAGCATCTTCTCAAACCAAATTATGAAAAGTAATATTTATTATGGGGGGCCTTTCAAATCTGCCTTTAATGGTAAGATTTAATAGATATGGTAAAAGAAATGTATAGCCAAATATGAGACTATAATTCAACTATGATATAAATGAAGTAGATCAAAACACTGGTATAGAATGATTTCTAAGAAATTCAGTGAAATTAAAGAAGTTAGAAAATGGTATGGAAAGCCCGATTTTTGGTAATTTTTTTTTTTTTGGCCGAGGCTGGGTTTGAACCCACCACCTCTGGCATATGGGGTTAGTGCCCTACCCTTTTGAGGCATAGGCACCGCCTGGTAATCTTTTTTATACTTGTGAAATCATACAAATAAAATAATTTAACAAAGATATAAAGAATAATAAACACAAAATACTCTTTGCACCCTTATCAAAGAGATTACCTCTTGACCACTCCAATGCAGTATGTCTCAGATAGATTTCCTGCCTTTACAAAGGTTCATTTCTGCTCATTTTCCCTATCCTTCTTTGTAGTTTACTATGTACACATATCTGCTACATATATTATTTAGTTTTTCATGGTTTTGAACTTGACCTAAATGTTATCACTCGTCTCTGAGACTCATCCAAGCAAATGTGTAATTTTTTTCACTGTGTCATCAGAGCAGCCTTTTCAACTTCAAGTTCTTGCAAATGCCACGGCTGTAAAATGTCATCTGATGGTGCTCGCTCGACTTCTCCGGTTCCCACAGATGCTGAACGAGGATGTTCACTTGGCTTTTCTATGTGCTGCATTGTGATGTGTCTGTTCAAATTTTTTGCCCATTTTTCTACTTGTTTGTCTTTTTTCTTGATTTATAGGAATTCTTTATTGTGAAACTCAACTCTAAGTTGATTATATAGGTCATAAACATCTCCCAATTTGCGGCCTTTCATTTTATTGCAATGTTATCTTCTAATGAATAGAAGTTTTACATTTTGAAATAGTCGTTACATTATTGAACACACAAAATATAAAACCAGAAGCACATATATACTTTGTGTGCAGAGAATATGCTTAGAAAAGTAAGCATGGACACAGACCAAAGCAATAACTATGTTGATATCTAAGTTGTTAACTGCACCAGTAATTATGTTCACACCATTTCAGGTCATGTGGGACTTTTGCTTTTGGCAACACATACCCATAACCTGTGCATATTTAATCTATGTGTCACTTCTTTTTACCAAATGACCTTTAGGGAGTTTCAGGTTAGGTTTTAGGATATTTAGGAGTATAAAATTTCAATTTTATGGGCACTTTTCTTGGGAGAGGTTCCATAACTTCCTCCAGATTCTCAAAGGTGCTTGGGAATATTAAAAATATAGCATTATGCAATTATCTAAAACATATATCAAATAAAAGTTGAGAGGTAGAAAGTCTCTTAGATTCCATAGAGTAGTCACTTAACCTCTGTATATCAGTTTCACAATCTGTACAATGGAGTTAATAAAAGAACTTATTCCATAAGGTTGCTGTGAGGATTAATGAAGCAAGTACATATGAAGGACTGAGAGTAGAGCCAGGCTCATCTATAGCTGGTGCAAAAGTAATTGATGGTTTTACATTGCTGAAATTTGCTGTTTGATACTGGAATACATTCTTAAATGTGGTTATCTTAACCATTTTAATGTGTACTTCTCACATGACTTTTTTTTGCTAATGAGTTATTATTTGCTGTTTATTTTAAATTTATTTTAGACTACAGAAATGGTGTTACACAAAAAGCAAATTTGATCAATTTTCTCATTTGAGTTCAAAATGGGTCGTAAATCAAACTCCTGCATTTGGCCCAGGAACTGCTATGGAGTGTGCTTGCAAAGGGGGTTCCAGCAGCTGTGCAGAGGAGCGAGCCTGGAAGCTGAGGAGCAGCGGCCACTGAATATGATGACGGTCCATGCAGAGCAATGTAAGGGTCAAGCTGAGGAGCACAGTGGCCACTGAAGCTGACACAGTCCATGGAGAGCAATGGACAGATCCTCTGATGAGTACACTAGAAACTGCTGAACTGCTCAGCACTGACCTTCAGCCATCGGGCGTGTGAAGCAAGTTGGAAAGGTGGGGAAGCTCAAGAAGTGGGTGCCCCTGAGCTGACCGGAATCAGCGAATCATCACCCTCAAGTGTCATTCTCTCCCAATCCACACGACGAACCATTTCTCGATCAGACTGTGGTGTGTGATGAGAAGTGGATTTGATAAGACAACTGGTGATGAACAGCTCAGTGGATGGACTGACAGGAACCTCCAAAGCACTTCCCAGACCCAAACTCACACCAAGAGGTCAAGGGCACTGTTTGGTGGTCTGCTGCCGGCCTGGCCCACTACAGCCTTCTGAATCCCAGTGAGACCATCTCATCTGAGCGTCTGCTCAACACATCCTTAACAGGTGCCAACAGCTGTGACCCTTGCAGCCGATTCTTCACCACAATCCCCAACCTCATGTCACACAACCAATGCTTCAAAAGTTGAAGGAATTAGGCTATACTATAAAGTTTTGCCTCATCCACCACATTCCCCTGACCTCTCACCAACCAACTGCCACTTCTTCAAGCATCAGGACAGCTTCTTGCAGGTGAAATCATGGACAACCAGCAGGATACAGAAAACGCTTTCCAAGAGCTTGTCAAATCCTGAAGCACAAACTTTCACGCTACAGGGATGAGCAAACTCACTTCTCACTGGCAACAACGTGGTGACTGTAATGGTGCCTATTTTGATCAAGATGCGTTTGAGCTGAGTTATGATTTAAATTTCATGGTCTAAAACCACAATTACTTTTGCACCAACCTAATAATTACTCAATAAATGTTAATATTTATTCCTGACAGTATTTCAGATAAAGACTAAAACAAATTATGACAGTTTTAGTGGTTCTTTTTTAAAGATATTTTTACTCTGCTGCCCAGGCTAGAGTGCCGTGATATCAGCCTAGCTCACAGCAACCTCAAAGTTTTGGGTTCAAGCAACCCTCCTGCCTCAGCTTTCTGAGGAGGTGGGACTATGGGCACACTAGAACGCCAGGCTAATTTTTCTATTTTTAGTACAGTAGATTCATTTTTCTATATTCAGTAGAGATGGAGCCTTGCTCTTGCTCAGGTTGGTCTCAAACTCCCGAGATCGAGCACCCCTCCCACCTTCCTCAGTCTCCCACGGCTGTGAGCCGCTGTGCCCAGTCCAGGTAGCCTTGCCCAGATGTGATGTTTTGATAGATTTTTCTTTGGGAGGCTCCAAGGAAGGGAGCAGCTTCCCTGGATTAAGCCCTGATCCTAAAAATAGATATTTACAGCTAGGAAATAATCAAGTGTAATATTGCTACAATAGAACAATATCTTTGTGAAGCTTCTCTCAGAAGTATTTACTCTAGAAATAAAATGTGTATCAGAGAAGTTACAGGATACTTGCAATAAAACATTTTTTATCACTTTGTCTCTCTAGTGCCCTTTCCTTATCAGAGAACATAATGGTAACATCAGAAACAACTGCATTTTTTAGTAAACAGGTCTCTTCATCTTTGCTGATAAAGATCAACTATTTATTAGAACAGAATATGAATCAGTCCAAACCTAATGCATTTAGAAGTGATTCTTCTAATAACCTTATGATTTCTTAAAGTTAGAATGGTTTAATTTGTATTTGTAGAAAAATGAACAAAATTCTTGAAAAGTGGGTCCATTACATTCTACATTTGCTTAGCTAAAATTCCTATTGCCAAAGTTCCTAAGCTTTGTATATAATGCTGAGAAATTCCTTGTGGAGTTTTTAAAAGAAAGCCCATTCAATAATTTATGTTTGAACTTGTACATATGAAAACCAATTTCATCAAACTACCCCTTTGTTAACTGTTAAATTTTTAGCTGAAAGGGGTTTACCAATTGAGGCTAGCTTGCATACTTAAAGTACCCTAACTGCCCTTAGGTTCTGTTCTGCTACCAAAATGTGACTATTTAATTCAACAGATATCCCTCAATTCCCTTTTTGGTACCAGACACTAGAGGATGACAGTAAACAGAACAAACAAAAAAATCCTGCCCTCATGGACTTCATGTTTTGTATGGGAAGATATAATCAAAAAGTAAATAACTGTCTAGAATTTCACCTTCCAAGCAGGTGAAAGGGCTTGGAAGAAATACCAAGGCAGAGCAAGGGGAAGGGGAGGACTTAGAAGCTGTAACTGTGAGCACAGCAGCACTCACTGAGGTGATGTTTAAATAACAATGTCAAGGTGCTGCAATAGCTGTAGAGGAGCAACTTGAAGGAGGTAGTGGGGCTTCTGCATGTTCTGGGTCTCAACTCCAGACCAGGCCTCACCTAGAGTTTAAGAACAGCAAGGCCCTGGAGTGGCTCATGTGAGGCCTCAAGGGGAAAACGGTGGACAAAGGCTAGAGAGGTGATGGTGGCCAGAGCACGTGGGGCTCAGGAGGCCTTTGTCAGGACTTTGGCTCATTCTTTAAGGGTACTGAGTTGTTGGAAGATTTTGAGAAAGTGATTTTTAAAGGAACACAATGGTTCACCTGTTAAAAACAGACTTCAGGGCAGTGATTTTCAGCCATGAAAAATTTTCAAGATCATTAATGAAATTATTTTCCAAAGAAGTTCAAAGCACAGTTTGTATGTTTTTTATTTTTTTATAATATAATTTAAGTGTGCTGTGGAAGTTCAGGTATAAGTTCAAGTGTGCCCTGAGATTAAAAAGGTTGAAAGCCACTGCTGCAGGGGACGGGTGAAGCAAGGAGATAGTAACTGTGATGATCAGACAGAGAAGATGTGTCTTGGATCAGGCTGATCACAGTGGGGTGGTAGGAAGGGATCGGGATGTGCTCTGAAGGAACAATAAACAGGTTTTCCTAACAGACCTGACGGTGGGTATGAAGGGAAGAGGTGGCAAAGATTACTCAGGCATTTTGACAGAAGAAATGGAAGGACGGCTGCCACTTAGTGAGACGGGACTGTTACAGGCTGAGGTGACTCAGGAGGAAAGAGCTGGGATTCAGTTTGGGAAACATGATTTGAAATGTCCACTAGACCTGGAGATACATACACAGAGGTATCGGCGTTCAGATGTGCGTAAAGCTGTGCGATCACCAACAGTGTGCAGGGAAAGAGAGGCGAGAATCTCCCACAGCTCCAGCAAATGCCCAGGAACAACTGATACTAAGTAACGGGTATGTGGGTCTGAAATTCTGCATCTTCAATTACATAAGACACAGACGGGTGTGTTTACAAATCAAGCTTCAGCTTCTAAATACAGAATGGGTAGGGTGGTGTCTTGCTGTAAGGACACCCTGAGGTTCCTGCTTCACAGTACTCAAGTCTAGTGGTCTTTTTCATCTTTGAACTCTTGGTTCATAGCACAATGCTCGACAGAGTGAAGACCTTAGTGAATAACTTTGAATTTGATGAATAAGTAAAAAGTATTTGTGATATGAAAGAAGTTTTCAGGTTATGTTTCCATTGAACAATGATACAAAATGTGCCTTTTAAATTCCTAACAGGCCCCATGCCCTTTGCGTGGAGTGACTGAAAGGCCACGCTGAGAACAAGCTTCCTAGTTTCAAAAGCAACACACACGCTTAGCCAGCTGGTAAACACACCGCTAAAGGCCGCATGAAGTGACAGCTTCCCAGTTTTATACTAAGCAGACAAATGGCCTAATAAAGAAAATGATAAAGAGTCCCTGGGGTCAAGGGCTATATATTTTTATAACTTCTCACCAATAGAACAGCCTCTCAGTTCTTTTATTTGGCTACGTATTAGGGCCAGACATTGGAACCATGACAACTATTTGGCAGAAACAGGAAAGAGGGAACTGGGGTGGTGCTCAGGAGAGGGTTCTAATCTATCTGATTTGTCACAGCCAAGACCTTATTTCGCTTGAGGTACGTATATATCAAGGATATTACGCTATTTGGTCTCATTGCTTTGTACAGGGACCCCAGTCGGCCAGAGGACTCTATTTGCCTAGGGGAGGAGTTCTCAAGCTTTTTGGTTTCTGGACCTATTTATACTCTTAGAAATTACCAAGGAACCCAATGAGCTTTTCTTTATATGAGTTATACTTATTGACTTTTACCACATTAAAAATTAATGCTGAGACATTTTAAAAGAATGCATAAGCACATACATAACACATCTCAACAATATAGTCATTAAATATTATGAAGTATCTGTAAAACTCCATTGTATACTTGAGAGAAAAGAGTGAAAAGGCGACTAGGGCCTTACGGTTTTCATGAGAATCATTTTGACCTCACAGGTGCTCTGAAAGGGTTTTGGGATTATGACAGACAGGGGAACCTTGAGAACAGACGGCCTAAGGAAAGAACAGGATTATTACAGCAGGACGGCAAAAAGAGCCAACAGTTAGCTTTTACTTCTAGAATAACAATTTTTGAGTCTCTAGAGAGAGATAAAAGTATAAAAAGTCAGGTTTTATTGAGAATAAAAAAAGATCCTAAATTCTCACAATTCTATTTACATACTCCTCAGTGCCTGACCAAATTTTGTTTTAAATGACAAGCAGAAAGAACTCAAGTCAAGCTATCAAGCTCCCCAGAGAGGCACTGAGAAGGTTCAGGGCAGAGAGGAGGAAGGAGAGCGCCAGGAGGAAGAGTTCCGGTGCCAGTTTCCCTGACGGTTTTACCCGGCTCAGGCTCGGGGCCCAACCCGAGGAGACAGCACTGGAAGTATGGAACATGAAGATGTGGAAGGGAGATCTGGGCTCTGCCTCCTGGTGGAACTCAGAGGGGAGCCCTTGTTTTAAGTTGTAAGTACCTACAAGGGTCTCCTCAGTAACATACAAAAGAAAGTGGAAGAAGGTCTAATCTAGAATTCTTAAACATCTTAATGGTACTACATGTAACACGTTTTTTAAATAGGTCATTTAAATTCTGAATGTAATAAATTTTTTATTTAAATAACTCATGATTGGGACTATTCTATTTGTGGCAAACCTATAAAAAAGAAAGGTAAGCCTGAGCAAGAAGATTGAGATCTACAAAAAATAGAAAAGTCAGGTGGGTGAGGAGGTGGCATCTGCAGCTTCAGCTACATGGGAGGCTGAGGCAAGAGAAGTGGGTAAGAATGATGTTGCAGGGACCTCTGATCACGCCACTGCATTCTATCCTGGGCAACAGAGTGAGAACCTGCCTCAGAAAAAGTAAAAAGGAAGAAGTTGACATGCACAGTCTACAAGGGAGGTTATAGGTAACCAATAAATGTAGAATTAATTCCTCAAGGAGCAGAAATTAGAAAGTCTTTGGTGCTTAATAAGGAATCCCCTGGGCCATCAAAACAGATGAATATTTAAACATAAAACCAAAGTATAACAAAAGATCCAACTGCATCACAGATTTAAATGCAAAAACATAAAACCACCAAAATATATTTTAAAACCCATTTTAAAAATCTTACATACAAATTGCATTTTCCAAGCATTTACACAAAACACACATACCATGAAAGAAAAGGTGAAGTTTGATAGTGAACAAATTTAACAATTTTATATGATCCCACCAAAATACTTTTAAACAAAGTAAAAAGTTATACAAAAAGGTGAAGATTAAAGTTGAAGATATATATAGAACATATCACAAAGCAGGACTAACTTCTTTGAGGTACAGGAACTTTAATGAATAAAATTTTTTAACAGAAAAAAATATTCTATTTTTTTTTTTTTTTTTTTTTTTGAGACGGAGCCTCAAGCTATCCCCCTGGGTAGAGTGCCATGGCATCACAGCTCACAGCAACCTCCAACTCCTGGGCTCAAGCGAGTCTCCTGCCTCCGCCTCCCAGGTAGCTGGGACCACAGGCGC
>CAUYQV010145023.1:0-31101 GCA_963574575.1 Galagoides demidoff | reverse complement strand
CAGGCGCCCGCCACAACGCCTGGCCATTTTTTGGTTGCAGCCATCATTGTTGTTTGGCGGGCCCGGGCTGGGGATTCGAACCCACCACCTTAGGTGTACGTGGCTGGCGCCTTAGCCGATTGAGCCACAGGCGCCGAGCCTGTTTAATTCTGTGTTTACAGGGTCTGCAATAGTTTTGGCTTGTTTACTATTATAAAGATGGAATAAAGCCTTATGCCAAGAGCTGGCAATTGAAAAGAAAAAAAATTGCCTTTCCATCTCTTTGCATTTAATATGTGCTGAGGTTAGTGTTGGTCCTTAAGAAAGATGGAAAGAGAGAGTGGCTCAAGTCCCACACTGGTGGGGTGGAGAGGCTGGGGTTTGGCACACCAACCACATGTCACTCTCCAGACCAGCGGTTCTCAACCTGTGGGTCGTGACCCTTTCGGGGGGTCGAACGACCCTTTCACAGGGGTTGCCTAAGACCATCAGAAAACACATATTTTTGCACACATGAAGTAGCAACGAAAATAATTTTATGGTTGGGGTCACCACAACATGAGGAACTGTATTAAGGGGTCGCAGCATTAGGAAGGTTGAGAACCACTGCTCTAGACCGTCAGCAGAGGAAGCTGTGAGCCTCGCATGAAATTTGTGCCTGAACTGCCTGCCCCTGTGGCTGGACTCTGTGTGTGCTGAGACACCATTGCTGTCCAGCAGCCTCTGAGTAAGGACTGTCAGTAGGCTGCTCCTCCTACACGCTCAGAACTCACCATGTGCTCAGGGTTTCACATTGTTGGTTTAATTAGAATAAACAGTAAATGAGTAGGTAGTTTCAAGCTTTCTCCAACATTCCTGAAAATATTTATTATGGTGTTGGTCTAGTTAACTCCATCTTTTTGGAATCCAAATAAACAATCACCCACATAAAGAGAATTGTTGAATAGGGTGAGCCATGTTTGATAAATACACAAATTTTTTACTCAAACTGGGAACTCCATTTTCCCAAAGAGCTAATAGAGGACTGGAGCACTATGGAGATGTACGTGGACTACAAAAAGTTCATTTTGGAAAACTGATCAAAAGATAATTTTTCTGGATATATCATAGGATTAAAACAATTTTTTTTTTTGAGACAGAGCCTCAAGCTATCCCCCTGGGTGGAGTGCCATGGTATCACAGTTCACAGCAACCTCCAACTCCTGGACTCCAGCAAGTCTCCTGCCTCAGCCTCCCAAGTAGTTGGGCCCACAGGCGCCTGCCACAACACCCAGCTATTTTTTGGTTGCAGCCGTCATTGTTTTGGTGGGCCTGGGCTGGATTCAAACCCGCCACCTTGGGTGTATGTGGCTGGCACCTTAGCCACTTGAGCCACAGGTGCCCGCCACAATGCCCAGCTACTTTTTTTTGGTCGCAGCCGTCATTGTTGTTTTGGTGGGCCCGGGCTGGATTCGAACCCGCCACCTTAGGTGTATGTGGCTGGTGCCTTAGCCACTTGAGCCACAGGCGCCAAGCCTAAAATAAATTTACTTCAGTTTCCTGAAGTCTGACCTACCAGCCACAGTTAACTAGTGTTCACTGTTCAGAGGGTCACCACATCCCTGGAAAAAGAATTTTAAGTCCTGAGTTATCAGGAGGACATTTGCACCAAATACTTTGTCTCACTTTTTGTTATTGGAATTCACCATCCATGTAGATATAGCAATCAGATGAATAGCCTATTTTCCAGAAATTCTAGAATGGTAGGTAGAGTTTTTAGTTTTATGTCTTAATAAAACATATTTCCAGGTTTCTTTTCTTAAAAAAAAAATTTAAGCCTTATTTCTGGTAAGAAATTCATCTTTGAAAGAATATACCATGATCAAATCCCTCATCTGTTCCATGATATTTGGGCAACAAGTTTACCTTTTTTTTTTTTTTTTTTTTGAGACAGACTCTCACTCTGTTGCCCTGGTTAGAGAACTATGTCTTTACAGCTCACAGCAACCTCAAACTCTTGGGCTTAAGTGATTCTCTTACCTCAGCCACCCCGGTAGCTGGGACTATAGGCCCTCACCATGACATCTGGCTAGCTTTTCTGTTTTTGTAGAGATGGGGTCCTGCTCTTGCTTGAGCTGGTCTCAAATACCTGAGCTCAAGCAATCGACCCACCTCAGCCTCCCAGAGTGTTGGGATTACAGCGTGAGCCACTGCACCCAGCCTAACACATTTACTGTTTTTTAGTATTACAGTAGACCTATAAGTAATGATGCTGGACATATTTTGGGTTCTTTCACCCAGGTTCTCCTCAAAATCTAAGTCTACGGACAAATCCGATGAAGAACTCCAATTTCCCAAAGAGCTGATGGAGGACTGGAGCACCATGGAGGTGTGTGTGGACTGCAAAAAGTTCATTTCGGAAATCATCAGTTCAAGCCGGCGCAGCCTAGTGTTGGCCAACAAAAGAGCCCGGTTAAAAAGGAAAACACAGTCTTTCTATATGTCCTCACCAGGCCCTTCGGAGTACTGCCCTTCAGAGAGGACGATCAGTGAGATCTGAGCCCTGTGCCTTTTAGTTGCTTTTGTGTCCAGAGTCAGCATTAGTGTGTGAGAACACTGAACCAGACTGTCTCTCCCTCCCATGGTTTTATTTCATAGGCCTGAATTTGCATTAAATGAGACCCTTGCTGCGTCGCGTCGCTTACAGACTGAACACTGTGTTGATATCGATTGACGACATGTGACAGATCAGCCCCCTGATCTGCACAGGGCGAGAGGACACTGGTTGGAAAATTTTATGTGTGTGGCTTTGGAAGTCAGAAACTTTTTCCTTAGTTCAGATATTTACTGGTCCTCAAATAATTTCCTAACTAAGGCAAAAAGCTTCTCCTTGAGAAACCGGCCTAACAGAGGTGTCGATGTTAGCACAGTCTTAGCAGTAAGTCATATTGGCATTTCCACGTGACAGTGTTTCTACCCCACCTACACAGGGATCCAGAGCCCTGCCACAAACCAGGTACCTGGAAGTGGTCTGGGCTGTTTATTGTCTCACAACAGAAAACCTAAAAGGATTTGCTGATACTATCAACTTTTTTGAAATTATTATTGCTCTGCAAGAGATTAACATCTGCACTCTAGCACAGAGCATCTGAGCAAGCTGCACACCGCATGGGTGGCCGTTTCTGCTGAGCTGCCGTGGATCATTCTCCCAAGGAGGGGTGGGTTTTCCTTCCCTATCTTAAATATATTATAGTTGCTAATAGTTTTATAATGAGAGTCTAAGAATTAAAATTTTGGGGAGTCTCAAGATAAAGGAAGACTAAAAATCTTGTCAACAGGTAACTGTGAGAGAGTCCTGGCAGCTCAGACACCAGCCTAGGCCACACTGCAGGACAGCAGAGCTCGTATGTTCACCTGTGTCTGCAGGAGAGTGCAACCATCATGACTGAATTAAGCCACAATTTGACAACTCAGGTCTCCACCTGAGATGTATTTTCATAAATGAATTTTAAAATGAAAATATCTAGCTCTTTTATTAAAATTAGAAGACAACCTGCAGACAGGCAAAATTTTCAGATGCTTTCTGCACTAGTTTTCCTTGTAAATGATGTGAGTGAATAGGTAGGGTCTCTGATGAAGGCACTTTGGAGGGTACGTATGTACCTCAGATGTCTCAGCTTACATGGCCCACACCACAGGCTGTAGTTCATTATTTTGGTGTGCTTACAGATGACCACCCAATCAAGTTCTAGTACCATCTGGAAAATCAGTTACTGTGCATGCACAGTGATGCCTGAGAGCCACAGGGACGTCTGCAGTCAGCATGTGAGAGGCATGGCAGTCGCATCTCACACCACGTTTAAATATTTCACACTAACTTAACAGTAATACCTCAAGATTTCTCCGGTAGTAGTTTTTAATGGATTGAAATTTATAATTTAGAAAATGGCTTAAAATTACTTACACTTATGAAATAAACTTTACCAGTTGACTAAAATAATGCATGTTAACAATTCATCTGGATTTGCATGTAAAAGTGGGCTACCAGAGAAGCATTATTTGTTTGAATTATTTTAAAGACTCCTATTTAAGAGCTTTAAAAATTGTATTGGGTGACTCTCATAAAATTTTCTAAGAGACTGTCTGGATTGACCCCCTTTACTGGCCCCAGGCTTCAGCTGCTTAAATTCCTACCTTATGGAAGGGTCCTCAGAGCGGGGTGGGATTTCTGTATGTGTATGAGCAAGCACCTAGGAGAATGTGCTTTTTAGAACTTGACTAATTACTGTTCTTATTAAAATAAAAGAAACTACACTCCCCTAATAAGAATTTCAGAAAGCAAATATCTAGAAACTCTCTGTCATTTGCTGCACCTGTTTTGGGTCTGTGTGACTATATGGGATGATTTGGGCATTATGATCCCCTCTTACCAAAACATTAGAATGTAAATTCTTCCACAGCACTAACAGAGTTTGCCAAGTGCATTAAAGAAGTCAAGTGGATAGGGTCTATGAAGCAGCGTAAGAAGAGCACATGGCACACTTAAAACTATAAAATCAAATTAGCATTGTTTTTTTGGTTGCCAAAACTCACTCTTGCATTTAACCCTCCCATATCTGATGCATACACACCCCTTCAACACTCCACTTAAGTTAGATAACTTCCATAGGGTAATTCACTAAGAGCTTGCAGAGTGTAATTTTTTTAAACCTAGCTTAGTCTAACTTTAGGCACAACTGCTTTTTTCTCCTTATAAAACAACCTCCTTTTGCAGTGTTTCTTTTTGTCATGGTTTCCTACTGTCCAGCTTTTATTTCTAACCCAACAACAAAAATGTTGTGGTCTGGCTGGTCACAGCTGGCGTCTAATGTGTCTGCAAGCCTGTGTGTGTATCTGAATGGGCGTCCTGCTCACACCCCAGCTCCCTCCAGGCCTGGCACCAGTTCCTTTTGTCCTACACATCATGAAGTCACATTGTTGGGACACCTGTGCTTCTTCCCCACAGCTTAAGTTCCTGGCAGTATCAGAGTATACAGGGATGCTTGTAAATACTGTAGCTTTTTATTAATAATTTAAAGGCATTCTTTCAGTGGACAGTGGACTTAATCTCTCAAGGCAAGTGCAAACTCAAATAATTGATATGTACACTAATTTAACAGTCTTACTACATTCCAAGTGTTAAGCCTTTCAAATTAAACCAGAAGTGATTATGTAGGATTTTTAAAAATAATCTTATGTTTGAAAAGTTTATGTGATTAGCACCATGAACTCATACCATGAAATTTTTAGGGCTTTTATTTTTCTAACTATATTGATAAATATAGGCCTGGATTTTAGGTGTTACATAACAAACATGAAAGTTTTAAATTATGTTGCTATTTACTAAAGCAAAATAGCAGAAAATTTTGTACATGCAAAACTGTTGAAGGACGATGAAGAATGTCTATTGACTGGGCTTCCTGGTAGCTTCCTGTATGTGTAGAAGTCGAGGCCCAGGTGGCCTTCAGGGGACATATGGTACTAAATGTTTCCCATTACATTTTTATTTTAAAATTTCCATTAAAATCTTTTAATATTTATCTAGGAATAAATAAAGTGGTTTTCCATCATACCTTCCGTGTTGAGTTCATATTGTAAAGTGTGATGTCGTTTGGTAAGTAGCTGTTACAAACCACCTACGTTGGGAAGGCAAGGCATTTTAACAGCAGCAGCTAGGTGTCACTGAGAAATACAATCTCTAAGGAAACACTGGGAAAATCAAAATGGGGCCACCACAAGTGACTCTGCTATCAAGCAGCCTCAAGTAGGAAATTAAAATTATTAAAGAGTAAATAACATTTTAACATATAAGTTATGTATAGGAAGACTATGTAGAAGTGGATAAAGTTTTTTTGAAGTAGTTTTATTGAGGTATATGTAATTCATATTCCAAGAAAACCAGCACATTTTTCATGTATAGGCATACCTTTTTTTATTGCATGATGCTTTACTGTGTCAGGGATATTGCATGTGGCTTTGCCGAGTGTCAGGGATGCTGCATTTTTTACAAATTGAAGGGTCTGTGGCAGCCCTGAGTCAAGTCAACAGTCAGTTGGTGCCATTTTTCCATTCTAAATTTTTTCATTATTGTTGTATCTTTTATGGTGATCTGTGATCTTTGATGTTACTGTTTTAATTGTTTTAGGGCACCATGAACTGTGTTCATATAAGACAGAAAACTGAATCCATAAATGTTGTGTGTTCTGAATGCTTCACTGACTAGCCATTCCCATCTCTGTCCCTCCCTTCAGGCCTCCCTATTCCCTGAAACACACCAATATTGAAATTAGGCCAATTAATAATAAGCCCCTTAAGTGTTCAAGCCAAAGGAAGAGTCTGTCTCTTACTTTATTTATTTATTTTTGCAGTTTTTGGCTGGGGCTGGGTTTGAACCCGCCACCTCCAGCATATAGGGCCAGCACCGTACCCCTTTGAGACACAGGCACTGCCCTGTCTCTTTAGATCCATGATTCTTAACTTCTTAATGCTGCAACCCTTTAATACAGTTCCTCATGTTGTGGTGACCCCCCAACCATAAAATTATTTTTGTTGGTATTTCATGCGTGCAAAATATGTGTTTTTCAAAAATATGTTTTTTCCAATGGTCTTAGGTGACCCCTATGAAAGGGTCATTCGACTCCCAAAGGGGTCGTAACCCACAGGTTGAGAACCACGGCTTTAAATGAAAAGCTAGAAATGATTAAGCTTAGTGAGGAAAGCACATCAAAACCACAGAGAAGCCAGATCTCTTGAGCCAGTCAGTAAGCTGTGAACACAGAGCAGTTCTTAAAGGAAATGCTGCTCCAGTGAACACACAAGTGATAAGCAAAACAGCCTAATGCTGATATGGAGACCAGAACATGGCCTTACATCAAAGCCTCATCCAGGCAAGGTCCTAACTGTCTAAGTCTATGAGGCTGAGAGAGGTGAGGAAGCTGCAGGAGAGAAGTCTGATCTCTTCTGGTCAGAGAGGTTGATGCATGAAGTTTAAGGAAAAAAGTCATCTCTACACCGTAACAGAGCAAGGTGAAGCAGCAAGGGTGACTGTGGGAGCTGCGGTGGGTTATCCAGAAGATTTAAGGTCACTGATGAAGGTGCCTATACTAAACAACAGATTTTCAGTGTCAACGCAACAGCCTTCTCTTGGAAGAAGTCGCCAACTAGGGGTTTCCTAGCTAGAGAGGAGACATTAATGCTCGGCTTCAAAGTTTCAAAGGACAGGCTGACTCTTCTTAGGGACTAATGCAGCTGGTAACTCTGAGTTGAAGCCAGTGCTCATTGACCATTCGGAAAAATCTTAAATCTACTCTGCCTATGCTCTATGAAGGAGACAACAAAGCCTCAGTGACAGTGCACATTTACAGCACAGTTCACTGAATATTTTAAGCCCACTGTTGAGACCTACTATTCAGAAAAAAAGATTCCTTTCAAAATGTAGAACCTCTGTAGTTGACCATCTCCCCATACCACCTCAACTTGACCTGATTTTCATAGACCAGACATGCACCACATGTTCGTATGAGTATAGTAGGCCTAGTTCCCTATGTTGAGTGGCCATGTTGACCAATTTGTTATAGTCCCCTGAGTTGTCAACTTAGATGTTCTACTGTATTACTGCTCATTGACAATGTACCTGGTCGTCCAAGAGCTCCAATGGAGATCACTTCTGTTTTCAGCATCCATTCTTCAGACCATGAATCAAGGACTTATTTTCACCTCGAGCTTTATTTTAGGAATACATTTCCTAAGGCTGTAGCTGCCATACACAGTGATTTCCTCTTATGGATCTGGACAAAGTACATTGAAAACCTAGAAATGATTCACTACATAGATATTTCTGAAAGGAAGAATCAGAAGATGCAGCAGACTTCATTGTCATCACCAAGAGGGCCAGCCACTCCAGCCTTCAGCCACCACTCCATTGGGCCAGCCACTCCAGCCTTCAGCCACCACTCTGTTCTGTCATCATCGAAGGAAGACCCTCCAGCAGCAAAAAGATTACAAGTTGCTGAAGGCTCAGGTGATTAATATTTTGTAAGGGATGAAGTATTAAAGTACGTGCTTTTTTCAGAAATGACCCTATTGCACACTTTGTAGACTAGAGTATGTGTAAACCTTTAGATGCACTGGGAAAACAAAAAATTCTGTGACTCGTTTTACTGCAGTATTGGTGGGGTTGCAGTGGTCTGGAACCAAACTTGCAGTGTCTCCAAAGTAAGCCTGTATACAAATGGATGAGTTTGGGGTGAAGCCTTTATATATACTTTAAAAATAAAGTTCCTCAGGGGCATACTCCTAAAATGTGAGCCAAGGAACATTCTTAACGATTTTATGTGAACTAAGATAGATGCAGCATTGACCCTGGAAACACCTTAAACATGACATCATACAAGCTCCACACAAGCTGTCCTTCAGTTGCCATTTTGTAGGAGCCCCAGTAACTGATGTCTCTCTGGAAGAAGTGGAAGGTAAGACACCTCTGTGTGTACAGTCAGCTTATATTCCAAAAGCATGGTGACTTTCTAAGTCATAAATTTGTATACCGTAAGAAATTACTTTAGGTAACCCTATTTGAAGACTCCAGTTCTGATCTCTCTGCAGAAAGTAAGTGTGCATAAACCACACACAAACTCATTATGCACTGAAGGGTTGGGCCTTTTCTCCTGTGGACCAAAGGTACAGACCTAGGAACATGTCCCTTTGCTCACTGAGACAGTTTAATATGAAACGTCCAGCTGCAGCCACCTGGTGGAATTCGCACTACTTCTCTGGCCTATTCCATTAATATATATATAACGTTTAGAAGAGTGTGGTGCAGACGTGCAGCTAGACCCCAATGCTGTAGACACATTGGTGCCTATGAGAAGCAGAGCGGTGAAGAGCTAATAGGATGATGCTCTTGAAGAGCAGGACTTCGGTAAGTTTATGACCTCAGGGCTCGAGCTGAAGCATCTACATGTGTGACACAAGTCAGCATTCAGATTTCTTTTGGCACCAAGAGGGCCAGATGCTGTCCCAGCTGCTGTGTGAGTCAGGTCAGCCCTAGACAGAGGAGAGTCCCCCTCCCTTAGGAGCAGTGAGCATGGTGCCGGACCAGGCAAGCTGGTCCCCAAGTCTGTGCCTTCTGCGTGTCCTCCTGTGCCTCAGCGTTCCCTTCTGACAGCACAATTGTAGCAATCGTGTCTTGTCCCTGACCTGCCTGCATCCCTGGGCTCCAGAATGACAGCAGAGAACTTCACATCTCAATAACCCGGAGCAGCAGTTCTTAGGAGAGCAGAGTTGCTGGAGATAAATCCCTTCATCAGGTTCCCAAGTAGATGCCCTGTCACAGCAGGGGCAGCATGTGAGAGCAGCGAGGGTCAGACGGGTCTGATGCAGCTTTTGCAGTGTGGACTCTGAATTGGTCAACAGAAAACAGAGAGCAACTTCTGTGGAAGTGATAGGTTATTGGTCTTACATATCCCAAAGGGAAGAGAAACCTACGAAGAACTCAGCTTGTCCACCAACCAGGGGAACATAGCTTGAGATAAAAAGCTAGGGTTTTCCTGCCACCATCAGGAGTGCTCCAAAGTCAGATGCACAGGTTGTCAACTTGGGCTGAGTGCTCTGGGTGTGACACTGGACATTCCTTGGGGCAGTGGTGGTGAAGGCGTCCCCAGCAGGAGCCAGGCTCCTCTGTTCTAAGGGCGTTCAGGACCCTTCGTTCTGATAATTGAAAAAACTAGTATGTAATTAGCAAAAGTAGAGTCTTCCTCAGCAATACCTGATTTTCCATTACCTGAAATAGTTCTAGAGCTAGTTCACACCTGCCTCATGCTGTGGACACTCTGAACATTTACTGTTGAATTCGTCAGTATCAGAGCAGGGGCGTTAGGTGAGGTGGTCTCTAAGGTCACTTTCAATGAGGAGAGAGAGTCAAGATATTGAAACAAAACAACCAACCCTTCACAGGTACCAACCCATGACGACATCTCAACCTGAGCTCACAGTGATCAGATGCAAAGAAACATAATCTTTGTGTAACCCAGGACAGCTCTTCTGCTGCAGAGAATCATGGAATGACCAGCAGCTTCTAACCATGACTACTCTGTGTCGATGACAAACCTGAGTATGAACATGACATGAAAGCAAGAGAAAGTGAAAAATGGGTTCATTTATTTGAAACTCAAGGCAAAGGCAAACTCAGTTTTACTGATCCCTGGCAACAGAGCAAGACCTCATCTCTTAAAAAAGAGTAACAAATGAACTTAAGTCTACCTCTCAAAAAGAAAACCTCAGATGAGCTGACTATATTAAAAATACTTTGTTCTATCTTAGGTCTCATGATCTGAGCACATATCCTTTCCAGAAAGGAAACCACACTACAACCTGTTCCACTCAAATGGCAACGTTTAGTCTCCACATGTTTGTGTTAACAGCAACCAACATCAACAACACTGGAAAGACGAACACAGGTCACAGCCCTTGCATCTGCTGTCTTGCAACACCAGTTACTTGCAGTGTATCTGCAGACCCCCCTGTAGGGACAGACACCCTGTCCCAGGGGGTAGCAGGCACCTGGCATTTCTTTGTTCCCACAGTGTATTCATATTTCCTGTTGGAGATGTAAAGAGAAGGGCGTGACTACAGAAAGCAGGCCCTTCTCATCCTGACGTGGATGAGTCCTAGAACTTCTGCCTCTGAGCGTTCCAGGACATGAGGCTGTCCTGGCAGATTTTCTTCCAAGCGCAGGGATGTCCCGAACATGGACATGACAGCAGTGTTCAAAGATGATGAAACAATTCTCTGTCCTTAAAGTTAAACTGTAGACTTTTCTCAAATTAGAAATTGTTAAACTGCTCTCATTAGAAACGTTAGACTGCTTCCATGACACTTTTTTTTTTTTTTGAGAAAGAGCCTCAAGCTTTTGCCCTGGGTAGAGTGCAGTAGCGTCACAGCTCACAGCAACCTCCAACTCCTGGGCTCAAGCAATTCTCCTCCCTCCACCTCCCAAGTATCTGGGACTACAGATGCCAGCCACAACACCTGGCTATTTTTTGGTTGCAGCTGTCATTGTTGTTTGGCAGGCCCGGGCTGGATTCAAACCCACCAGCTCAGGTGTATGTGGCTGGGGCCTTAACTACTTGAGCCCGCCGCAATGCCTGGCTATTTTTTGGTTGCAGCTGTCATTGTTTGGCAAGCCTGGCTGGATTCGAATCCGCCAACTCAGGTGCATGTGGCAGGCACCTTAGCCACTTGAGCCACAGGCACCAAGCCCATGACACTTTTTCATACAACATCTGCTTTTGTGAATTCGCAATAGAAAGAGCTGTATAAATACTGAATCGATTTGCAACCAAATCAGAAGTTACAAAGCCAAACAACTTTACACTAAACAAATACTGAAAACAATTACTACTGCTTCCTTAGTTTATTGACTACCTCAAGAAAAAATTTTTTAATTTATTTGTAGCGGAAAACAAAAAGAATAAAACACCTACTGCATACCAGTGAAGTTGCTGGTCACTGACAGTGACAACTCTCCTTGCCCTAACAAATGTAGATGTCCTCCAAAAACACACAGGGACCTCTGTGCACCCTCACCACTGCAGAGGGTCACATCATAGGAGGCTGCCTGTGTGCCAGATGGTTACCTCCCACAGGAGGGAGCTGCTGCTAGAGAACATGCTGCTGGCGGCATACAGGGAGATGCACGCCTGAGAGGCTCATCCGTGGGGTCCCTCCTGGACCATCGCCCTGAGGGCAGCAGTGGGCATGTCCAGGGTCAGCAGCAGGAGCCCTCACTGCCTTCCAAAATCAAGAATTAGGTGCCAAACAGATAATCCTTAAGAGTGACTTTTCTTCAAAAGTTAAAGACACAAAACAGATCCTATCTGTGTTTAGTAAAAGTAAGAAAAGAAAACACCACACACATACTTTCAAGTACAAAGAGAAGTTCTGAAAGGCTTTGTAAAAAGGGGGCCGGCAGAGGAAGGGGAGGCCTTTACCCTCAGCAGACTCCTGTTCCTTTAACCATAAACATCAGCTGCCTTTGTATTTTAAAAAATAATAATTTGTGGTTTTTTTTTTTGAGACAAAGTCTCATTTTGTCACCCTCGGTAGAGTGCTGTAGTGTCACAGCTCATAGCAACTTCAAACTCTTGGGCTTAAGCGATTCTCTTGCCTCAGCCTCCCAAGTAGCTGGGACTTTGATTGCAGTTGTCGTTGTTCAGCAGGCCCAGGGCCAGGCTTGAACTCACCAGCCTCAATGTATGTGGGTGGCACCCTGCTCACTGAGCTACGAGCACAGAGCCAAAAAATTAATGTCGTTTCAAACAACTTCAATTTACAGATGGTAGGCAAAAGACCTTTGCCCTTATCCTGAAATGCCAACAAAACCATAAGGAGAAAAACAGAAACACAAACCAGAAATGCTGAGGCATCTGCAACCACACTGGGCTAGACAGCAGGGGCTGGCCCATGACATGGGGGTTTGGGGGGGCAATACATCCCTGGGACAGGGCAAGGCAAGGAAGGCTGGAGGGGGCTGCTTCACAGCCTATAGAAAGGGCAGTTAGACCCCCAGGTCCCCATTCCTCCTCCAAAACACTGAGGAGTCTTGTCAGGAGAAGCTGACCTGCTCTAGAGAAAAGCTATTTGGGGGCCCTGGTCCCTCCACAGTGAGCCCAGGAGATAAAGCACCCCCCTCTCCTTGCAGCAGGTGAGTATGAATAGACACATGAGGACACAGGCACCAAGGGGCAGAGAGAGAGCAGGCTGCTCAGGTGCGCAGAGGGGCTGAGCGGAGGGAGGTGCTAAGGGGTCATCTGAAAGGAAAGAAGGGACTTAGCAAACCCAAGAATTGGCAGAAAAGAGTCAGAGCCCCCACCAAGGGGGGCCCTGTGAATGCCCAAGAAAAATCCACCTAGAAATGGCCACAGGGCTGGACGGGGGCAAGGATGTCCAGGTGCTGGCTTTGAGCTGGCTTTCCAGCCTGGCCCTTCCCTTGCTGGCCCAGCTCTTCCCACTGCCTGGCTCTGGGAAAGACTAGAGCTTCTAGCTGCACCCTGGCCACTGTGTCCTGGGAGGTTACCTGGGGGGCCCCTGGGGGAGGCTCTGACCACACCATGGCTGGTTCCAGCAGATTCCACCTCTCCCAGAGTAGGCCATCCAACCACAACCAGACTTGCTTGCTCTCTTTTCTTTTCACCTTCTGTTTCCTTTTCTTTTTCTTTCTCTCTTTCTCCTTTTTCTTTTCTCTTCTTTCTTCCTTTTTTGATTTTTTTGGTGAGGTATCTGATTAAAGATGAAGGCAATTTAGCTCTGGCTATGAGGAAGCAGAGCCAAAGGAGCCCACAACCCACTTCAGGTGACACCATCACATGCACACATATCACCAGGCAGGCATGCACCACACCTACTTGGGGTGAGGCCCCAGCAGACCACGACCTTGGAGTCTAGGTGAAGGTCTCCAGCAAAGCTCAGCTACCTGGGGAAAATTGGCAAGAAGTCCCTGAAGACTCCTGGGGCATAGTACCATTGCTGACCAAGGGGCCTGAGTGAGCACATGCTATGGACGGGGGACAGATGGTCATACTGACAGCATGGCACTGCACAAGGCCCAGGAGCCCTAGGCAGAAGCAGGGCCCTGGGCAAAGAAGAGCATGACACTCAGCTATTCCTACCCCCATGGTGTCAAGGCCATGTCTGGCGGTCCAGCCAGTGGTAGCCAAGGAAGTCACGGAATGTTTGGGAAGCTCAAGGAAATGCCAGAAGTGGCTTTTGCCACTAAAAGGAAGTGGCCAGTGGTGGCTACATAGCTGAGCACTGACTGTGAGCAAGTGAAGAGCACAAACATCCTTCACAGCAATGTGTACAAATTCTGCCCCAAATGAAAAATTCTCCCCATCAGCACAGCCTCCGACAGGCTCTGAGTCTGTGGCTAGGCTGAGTGACACAAGTTACGAGGCAGTCTGCAGGCAGTTCACCAGGGATGCCGCTGTCTTCCATAGCCACCAAGTTCCCCTGGAAATCAATCATGCCACAGAACAGGAAATGAGGTGGAAGGAGGATGGTCCTAGTGACTTACCACAGCAGGCACTAGGAACACAGGATGGAAGCCACATGCAGCCGCACCTTCCAAGCATCCACGCAATGTGTGCACTAGGCGCCACACACCACAGGCATTCCACACACCATGGGTATTCCACACGCCATGGGCATGCCACACGCCACACGCCACAGGCATTCCACACACCAGAGGAACACCACACACCACAGGCATTCCACATGCCATGGGCACTCCACACGCCAGGGGAACACCACACGCCATGGGCACACCATACACCACAGGCGCACTATATACCACACACCATGGGCACACCATATACCACATATCACGGGCACACCATATACCATGGGTACACTATACACGACACACCACAGGCACACCACACACCACGGGCACACCACATACCACAGGCACACTATACACCACACACCACAGCCACACCATACACCACACACCACAGGCACACCACATTCCATGGGCACACTATACACCACACAACACAGGCACACCATGGGCACACCATACACCACACACCACACAGCACGGGCACACCATATGCCACACACCATGGGCACACCATACGCCACACACCATGGGCACACCACACACCACACACCACGGGCACACCATACGCCACACACCATGGGCACACCGTACGCCACACACCATGGGCACACCATACACCACACACCATGGGCATACCATATACTACACACCACACACCACGGGCACACCATACACCACACACCACGGGCACACCATACACCACATACCATGGACATACCATATACTACACACCACACACCACGGGCACACCATACACCACACACCATGGACATACCATATACTACACACCACGGGCACACCATACACCACACACCACACACCATGGGCACACCACACACCACACACCATGGGCACAGTCAATAAAGGGGGCAATTCCATACCAGGATAATGAAGGCCACAGGTACTGCTGTTTATCAGAGGGGCTGGTGCGGCTTCCTTAGCTTACAGCACTTTCAGAATTCTCGATTATCCACTCAATGGCAGCCCATCCCTACAGAAACAGATTTCAATTTGGTATGAGACTGTCTGCCTCCCATGCAGGCAGTCTGGGGTCAGGCTGCAGAGATCAGCACTGCGGCCACCATGGAGGACATGAGTGGTGGCCCTGCCCCCAATCTCACCTCCGATAGGTGAGCACACCCAGCCTGCCTGCCCCAGGACAGGCTGCCAGGACCTCCCTGACCCTCAAATCACCCAAACCACAGGGTAACACCCCATCTCTTATGCCTGTCTTGGGCCTCCCAAGCTATTTGCAGGAATAAGGGAACATCCCCCCAAGTCACCAAGGGAAGCAGTGATTCTCAAGCTTTCCACACGACCACCTCTGATAAAGTGAAATAATGGAAAGCCACTTCGGCTTGGATGTGTTCACCCTGATTTTCTCTTATGAAAGTTGGCTAAGGTGGTTTTGGCCTCACTGCGTATTCCCCTTCCTCCTATACTAACTAGATTCTTATTCTCGGGACACTTTAGGATCCTGACCTGAGCTGAGAGCTGGAAGCACAAAGATGACTAAGAGTCTGTCTCCACCAGGAGGGCTCTACGTGCCATCCCCTGTCCCGCCTGCCCTGAACTCAGATGCTGCCTATATCTCTCACACGGCGTCCTCTACACAAGTGAGTGGGCTGGCTGTGCAGCTGGTGCCTGGACTAAGTGCACGTCTGGAGTGGTTTTCCACTAAGCATAGACTTAAGCATGGAAGGGCACTGGGAAGGGAAGTACAGCCTCAGCATCACCCCACTGATGCCAAAAATGAAGGCTCACTTCTAGACCCAAAAAGAAGGGAGGGAGAGTCATCGAGGAGGATCAACAGGGAAGGACATGAGCCCACAAGGTAAATCAAGGTGAAAAGGAAAGGCCCTACTCTGATGAGTGGCGTCACTTTGAACTGAAGGAACATCTTTCCTTCCAAATGTCTGAGCTTATCCTATCAGGTCTGCAGGAGGCAAGGGCTCCAGGAACCCCCAAACAATATGCCTCTGCCCTCGTGACCCAGGCACAAACAGAGAGCCATTGGCCAGCCTCCTGGGATGTATCCTTTCTTCTCTCACCTCCACACAGCTTGCTCCCAAGTCCTGCTAGTGGGGGCAGCTGACTCCAGGGAAGGCTTGCAGCTGGAGAGGTTCAGCCAAACCCACTAAATGCCAATTAAATACAAAAGTACTGGAAGTCCGAACACCCGCCTGATGGTGTCGGCGCACACTGTCTGTTTGATGCTGGGTCTGGTGTGTAGGTGTGCCTGTGGTATTCAGGCTCTCTGAACTGCTGAGTTTACATCCTAGGCTCACCTGTCCTTCCCTACTGAGAAGGGAAACTGCAGCTGCCTGGCTCCCACTGACATGGCTCCCCTCAGGCCCAGCCCAGCCTTTCCTGACCAGTGATCTTGGATATAACTGTGGCAAATACTATGGCATTATGAACTTAGCATAGACAGAGAGTCCAGCACTCAGGAGGACTCAGGCGCCTAAGTGTCGCCCTCTCAATCTAGCACCTGAGCAGAGTGCATGTAGGACTAGGGCACAGGCGAGCACCTTCTTCGCATTGGACGATATCGTACTGGCCATCAAACTTTCCAAATAGCTGCCAAGGCTGATCCCCTTCACGGTGATGATGGCTTCCTGGGTGAGCACAGTCCTGCGAAGAGCAGGGAGTAAGGGGCTGGCCAACGTGGAGAGAGGGGACTGGCCACCCTTGCCCTGGGCATCCAGTGTGTCAGTCAGGATGAAACAACTCACATTTCTGGGTTCTCCGGATGAGGTGTATACACCAGCCTCTCATTAACTGACACCAAATTTGTGAGTGTGATCTTTAAAAAAAGGAGAAACAATGGCTTTAGGTTCTATTTCTCTTGTGTTCTTCCCAAACCATCTGCCCATCCTGTCCCATCCCCAAATTAGCACTTATTACAGCCAGAACAGAAGATAATTTTAGGCATGAGAGGTATCACCACTTCACATCCTAGAGCAGCGGTTCTCAACCTGTGAGTCGAGACCCACAGGAACTGTATTAAAGAGCTATGGCATTAGGAAAGTTGAGAACCACTGTCCTAGAGGAACCATGGTCAGCTGCTCCTTGTGGCACCTGTCACCCAGCCTCTCCACATACCACACTGAGCGGGGCTCTAGCAGTCACCCACCTTCAGACTGCCCAGTCCATCAACAGTTGTAGACAGGGACAAAACAGTCCTCAGTCCAGAGTCCAGGGAAGCAGCCAGAAAGCTCCTCATCCACCCTGGCAGGCCCTGGAGCACCATCTCCTGGGACTGGCCAGGCCGGAACCCTGAATCTCCACAGTCTGTAAAGGTGGAGGCCTACTCTCCAGAATCCCCCTGGACACAGCCTGCATGCCCATTCACATTCCACTCAAAACCTGGAACTCTAGAACAACTCCGTCTAGAACAATCTTCTGTGATGATAGCAGTGTTCTCGCCTGGTGCCTTCTCACACACACACAGCTAATGGACACCTGACACATGGCTTGTATGACTGAAGAATGGAATTCCAATTTTATTTTATCCTAATTAATTTAAATTTAAATAGCTACATGTGGCTAGTGGATGTCACACTGGACCACTGAGCTCCAGAATTGTATCACTGTTAACCCAATTTACCCTTTTCTCAAAGACCCAATTCCAATAAGAAACCTTTTTGTAAGTTTAAGTAAAACCAAGACAGCCTCTCAGCAATGATAAACACTTCTCTTTTGCTCACTGAAAACCTCCCCTGGCCTTACATTCTAGATGAAAGTCATAAGTAGGAAATCCTATTGACCACAGTTACCAAAAGAGTCTCATTTAACAATACCTATTAAGAATTACATTCTGAGGCCAGATGCAGTGGCTCACACCTGTAATCCCAGTACTCTGGGGGCCAAGGTAGGTGGATCACTCCAGCTCAGGAGTTTGAGACCAGTTTAAGCAAGACTGAAACCCCATTTCTAAAAATAACCAGGTTTTGTGAGGCACCTGTAATCACAGCTACTTGGTAGGCTGAGGCCAGAGCATCACTTGAACCCAAGAGTTTGAGGTTGCTGTGAGCTATGAAGCCATAGCATTCTACCCAGGGCAACAGAGTGAGACTTTGTCTCAGAAAGAAAAAAAAAAAAAGAATTACATACATTCTGATTACCTGCTGCAATTTTTTTTTTTTTTTTGAGACACAGTCTCACTTTGTCACCCTTGGTAGAATAATGTGGCATCACAGCTCACAGCAACCTCAACTCTTAGGCTCAAGTGATCCTCTTCCCTCAGCCTCCCAAGTAACTGGGACTGCAGGCACCTGCCACAATGCCCAGCTATTTTTTTTTTTTTTTAGAGACGGTGTCTTACTCTGGCTCAGGCTGGTCTTGAACTTACGAGCTCAAGCAATCTACCCACCTGAGTGTCCCAAGTGCTGAGATTACAGGTGTGAACCACCATGCCCAGCCCCAACCAGCTATAATTTTATGTGTAATATTTTTCTGCTAGTTACATTAACGAAGAGAAATCAGGTTTATAAAATACAGTTGTCTGAGGTTTGTTCGGTTTTTTTGTTTGTTTGTTTGTTTGCAGTTTTTGGCCCCGGCCAGGTTTGAACCCACCACCTCCAATATATGGGGCCAGCGCCTACTCCTTTGAGCCACAGGCGCCACCCTGTTCTTTCTTTTTTATGCAAGAAATGTGATACTCCAAAAAGGCAAATAACACCCCCAAAGTCCTACAGGCATGCAGTGACCATTCTAGGACCCATCTGTCCTGCCCCAATTCTGTTTCCTTTCTACCAGACTTCACTATAGCATGAACTGTCCCTTCTGCTGGCAACTGAGCTTTCTGAAATGATCAATGGAATTTCCCAAGTAAAGGATACTGGGGCAGAGAGAACAGAAGCCATAAATTGTCAGGAGCAGCAAAAGGAGACTGGCCAGTGGGGACCCAGCAGGCTCTTATGACTGCCTGGGAAGAGGGGCTTCAAGCAGAACAGGGGGCCCTGGCAAAGTCCAGCTAGTATGCAGCATCCTAAGGAGTTGGGCTTTATCCTGACAGCAGTTCAGAGTCTCATTCCAAGCCCTCCTCTGGAAGGTGTCCCCAGATGGACCCACAACACAGAGGTAACACTGAGGCTGTTCCCATGGCCTCCTTACGAGTTTGAAGATGTTCTGAGAAGCCCTGTAGATGGGGATGAGCAACCGCAGGCCCTGGAATGGCTCTTTGTTTCAAACCCCTGGCTGCACAGGAGATGCCTGAGAGGATGGTAGACTCCCTGACCCCACTTAGCACTGTCTCTGCTCTACCACAGCCTGCTGGCCCTGCCTGGGCCCACTCCCTCCTTCACTGCAGCACCGGTCACCTGCACCATCAGTCACTATCAGTTCAACCTGGACACCCCATGGACCACAATGCAGGGGGGCAGAGACTTCATACACTCGGGATGTCCAGAATCAGGCTCCTGGCTGGTGCCCAAACCAGACAGTGGAATTGCACCCTAACTGACCATCCCATTCCTTTCCCCACATTCTGCCCCACAGCCTCTTACCTAGACTGCCAGGCTACCTGGTTTAGGTCCCATCATCCCCCTGCCCTCTCCCCATAAAGCTGCCAGCACACAACCTGATGACATCACCACCCTGCAACAAACTCTCAATGGCTCCCTATTACTGTAAAAGAGACTTCCAGGGCAGCGCCTGTGGCTCCGTGGGTAGGGCACCCACCCCATATACTGAGGGTGGCAGGTTCGAACCCAGCCCCAGCCAAACTGCAACAAAAAAATAGCCGGGCATTGTGGCGGGCACTCGTAGTTCCAGCTACTCGGGAGGCTGAGGCAGGAGAATCGCCTAAGCCCAAGAGCTGGAGGTTGCTGTGAGCTTGATGTCATAGCACTCTGCTGAGGGCAACAAAGTGAAACTGTCTCAAAAAAAAAAAAAAGAGAGAGAGAGAGAGAAACTTCTAGCCCAGGTTCATGGGTGCACACCTGTACTCCCAGCACTCTGGGAGGCTGAAGCAGGAAGATTCCTTTAACCAGCCTGAGCAAGAGTCAGTCCCTGTCTCTACTAATAACAGAAAACTAGCCAGGCATGGTAGTGGGTGTGTTTAGTCCCAGCTACTTGGCATACTGAAGCAGGGGGACTGACCCCCGGATTTTGGTTGCTGTGAGCAAGGGTGACATCCCAGCACTCCAGCCAGGATGACCAAGTAAGACTCAAAAAAGACTTGCAGCTCCCGCCAGCCTTCAAGTCCCCACCTCCCTGACCTACCTGTCAGGGCCTCTACAAAGCTTTCCCTCCTCAGGCTGCCTCAGGGGCTCCAGCCTGGGGGGTTTACCTGCCTCTGCCCACCTGTGGGTTTTATGGCCCACCCTCAGGCTATAAGCCCAGCAAGGGCAGGAATGTCTCTTAAGAGACCCTGGCATTTCCTATCCCCAGCACAGTGCCAGGTGCCTGGCAGGGACCTGTGAGCTACTGACACTGTGGTGCTGAGGCCCGAGGCAGAGCAAGATCCCTGCCAGGGGCAGTGAGGAGGGAACTCAGAGTTCTGCCCACCACAGCCCACATCTGACCTGCTGGAAACACCAATAGTTCATGGAATAAGCCACGGGCTCAGCCCAGGCTGTCCCCTAGCAGGTCTCTGCCTCTGCACAGGGGTGCGCAAGGGGCGGCTGTGTCCTGCTGCCTGACCCTCCCCTGGCTTTGAGGAGTGCCTGCCTGAGGATGATCCAGGGTGTGCCTGCCCCTGCCCATTTACTGTACTCGAATAAAAAGACAAATGAGATGCTGCTAAGTATTAAACATCAATGATCAGTTAGAACAAAGCTAGACTGAAAACAAAATTAAATGAAGGCACTGAACCACCACCAAGACCTCTGTCCCATCCGAGGCCATTGCTTACATTCGTGGAACAAAGTTCCATTTTCTTTTCCGCTGGGTCCACAACAGAATGTTCTTGGATGTATGTTAAAGTCTTACTGGTCCCCAAAATCTAAAAAACAAAGTAGCAGTGGCATCAGGACCTGCTGAGAATTCCACTTGGTATCACCAAACACAGAAAGGCACCTCATTGCTCGTAAATTCTGCACGTGTGACCCAGGATGGAGAGACCAGGCGTCCTCAGCACGCGCCCGGTGGCACTACACCGGGACAAGGCCAGAGGAGAGCGGGAGGGAGGTGCCCCGGGAGGACGCGACTCTGTGGGGAGGGGCCTGGGCAGGGGATGGGCGTCCTCAGCTCTGGGTTTCAGCCACACCCCCGCCACCCTGGGCAGACACTGGGCTCACCGCTCCCACGAGGCTGGGCAGCCCCCACTCGGTGCTGAGCAGACGCAGGCTGTGCAGCCGCCCGCAGCCGTCCACATGGCGCTCCAACACGTCCACGCCCACCACGCTCGGGTTCATCGGGTTCGGGTACTTCCGCATGGCTGCCTGCGCCACCGCGTCCCACGGGTGGCTGCAAAAACACAAGAGGAGTCCGAACACCTACATCTGGGCCGTCAGGCTCCAGGACCCGGGACCCCGCCCCACGGGGCGAGGCCTAGGCAAACTCGGCTGGCTCCTCCCAGCCCGGACGGAGGCAGAGCTCCCCGGCAGCGGCAGTGACAGTTCCACCTCTGCAGGGCGTCCCCACCCACCCACGGTGCTGCCCCCATTTCTCCACTTGGGCTCCTGTCCTTAGCCACCCCTACCTGGCAGCTTGAGAATATGGTGATAGGATAACACAGGACCTCGTCCCTTCGACACCCTGACCGCTCCAAGCCAGGGTGAGCCAGGCCACCCAACAGCTATGGCCTGAGTGCCACCAGCTTGCCAAGCTCACCTACAATGCAAGCTCCCAATCCTGCAAATCCCTTGAAGTCTGTGGGTGTCCCCAAGGAGTCCCCTGCAGGATGCCACCCCCTTTTCCTGGTCCCTGTTTTTTTCTTGCCACCAGGGAGCAAGCTAACCACTACCAGGCCTCTGCTTGTTTAAGGCCTAAAATCTGCAAGAATCACACACATCTGCTGGGGGCTGAGTGAAAAGGGCCACCACAGGTGCACAGGCACAGAGCTGCTAACGCACCAGCTTATGTCCCAACTGTCCCATCCTGTCTGTCCTCTAGGATACGCCCTCTTCCAAGAAGCCCTTGAACCTTTTGCAAAGAGAAGTTCAACAGAACCATCATTTCTCCAGATGTGCCAGACAGGTTCCAAAGCATGTGCGGACAGCGCCCAGATGTAAGGTCTGGACACACACAAATGCACACATGTGCACACACACAGACATTGCACACACGCACACACATGTACACACACATTAAGTGCACACTCAAACATATACTTCTTAAAAAATGCACTGGGGCTAGTCGGTTCAAACTTGCCCGAGCCTGCTTAAACAAAGAAAAACAACAAAAAAACATAGCCAGGCCTGTGGTGGCACCTACAGTCCCTGCTACAAGGGAGGGTGAGGCAAAAGAATCGCTTAAGCCCAAGAGTTTGAGGTTACAGTGAGCTGTGATGCCACAGCACTCTACCCAGGGCAACACAGTAAGACTCTGTCTCAATTAAACAAAAAATTAAACTGGGATATATGGGTCATCATCCACTTTTTATAACCAATAACAAACATTTTCCTACATCATAAAGCTATTTTCAAAAACAAGATTACAGAAAGGCCAGGTGCAGTGGCTCACACCTGTAATCTCAGCACTTTGGGAGGCCAAAGTGGGTGGATTGCCTGCACTCATGAGTTCAAGACCAGCCTGAGCTAGAGCAAGACTCCATCTCTAAAAAAATAGCCAGGTGTTATGCTGGGTGCCTGTAGTCCCAACTACTTGGGAGGGTGAGGCAAGAGAATCACTTGAGCCCAAGAGTTTGAGGTTGCTGTGAGCTGTGACACAACAGCACTCTACCCAGGTGACAAAGTAAGACTCTGCCTCAAAAAAAAAAAAATAGGATTACAGGCTGGGCAGTGTGACTCACACCTCTCAGAAGCTGAGGCAGGCGGACTGCTTGCGCTCAGGAGTTCAAGATACCCTAAGCAAGAGGGAGACCCCATCTCTACTTTAAATAGAAAACTAGCTGGGCATTTTGGCAGGTGCCTGCAGTCCCAGTTACTCAGGAGGCTGAGGCAGGAGGATTGCTTGAGTCCAAGAGACTGAGGTTGCTATGAGCTATGACGATGCATTCTACTCAGGGTGATAGAGACTATCTCCATAAAAAAAATTTTAGGGCGGTGCCTATGGCTCAGTGAGTAGGGTGCCAGCCCCATATACTGAGGGTAGCAGGTTTGAACACGAACCTGGCCCCAGCCAAACTGCAACAACAACAACAGTAATAAAAAATAGCTGGGCATTGTGGTGGGTGCCAGCTTCTCGGGAGGCTGAGGCAAGAGAATCACCTAAACCCAAAAGCTGGAGGTTACTGTGAGCTGTGAAGCCATAGCACTCTACCAAGGGCAACAAAGTGAGACTCTGTCTCTTAAAAAAAAAAAATTTAGGATTAAAAATAGTTGTATAGTAGGCCATCCTGTGAGTATTTACATTTAACCAGTCCCCTGTGGTAGGTTATTTGAATTGCTCCCTACTTTGTGATCTAAATTAAAACAGTAGTATGAGCACAACCAGTCCACGCCATAATCCCAGCACTTTGGGAGGCTGAGGTGGCTGAGCCCTTGATGCTGGGATCCTTCTGAAGAGAACAGCCTGGGCAACAAATTCAGACCTTACCTCTGTCTTAAAAAATAAAAAAAGAACTAGGCCAGCATGGGGGCACACACCTGTTCTTCTAGCTAGTTGGGATGCTGAACCAGGAGGATGCTTGAGCCCAAGATTCAAGGCTGCACCAAGGTGTGATCAAGTACTGCACTCCAGCAGCCTGGTGACAGAGTAAGTCCCTGTCCTTAAAAAGGAAAAATTTAGAAATGAAATTACTAAATCAAATATTTCAAATATTATGAACATACTGACATCTTTTGCTCCATATTTGATGTCACTTTTTTTTAACATAATTGAGTGACTATTAATTTACTTTCTCTTCAAAAAACCCTTGTCCTAGATGGAAAAATTAGCAGCAGGGCCCAGATAAGAACTGCATCTCCCAGCTTCCTGTCCTGTGTTCTTCCCATGACATTCAGTGGCCTCTAAATTGTCAGGGTCTACAATCCCCACTTAACAAAGAAATGCTCAGGCCTAGTCTTTCAAACCATGAGTTCCTGTCATTAAATTAACTCATCCACGGGCTTTAACATAAAGGGATGAATCAGAGACCTGGGTGGCTCTGGCCATGCAGTGACAATCAAGCCCTCTCTTCTCTGAGGCCCCATATACTAGACCTCCATTTTCCTTTCCTTTGTCCCCAGGCTCAGTAAGGAAGGAGGCTCTAGAGCAGAGATTTTCAGCCAGTGTGCCTGAGCATACTGGTGTGCTGTGAAGGGATCTTAGGATAAGGTGACCAGATTTTATTAACAGAGGTAAAGTGGACGCCATTGACCGGAGGCGGGGGGGAGGGATTCTTAATTTAAAATTTGGTCTATATGGAGCAACAAAAATTTTCATAGAATGCAAAAATAGTATTGTAATATATTTTTTTATTTCAACATAAGTACAATTTACAAATATAATACATTAAAAAATGATGTATAGTATTATTTTATTCTTTGGCATATTTCTCATTTGAGTAAATTTTTTTTAGATTGCTGTCGTTGTCATGCCGGTCATGAAATTTTTCACAAGAATTTGTTAAATTATATTTCACACATAAAATGGCTTTCAAAGTCTCAACACTTAATTGTGATTTTTCTGATGTCCACGCTTTACTTACCGTAGAAAAAACATGTTCAGTCACAACATTAGTTCCTGGTAAGGACAGCGCATATCCCACAATTTTTAGTGCATTATTGTATGGAACATGGTTTGTTTCAAAATGATGAAATATTTCTAACCATTTGTTCTCTATTGTGATTTTTACTGATGCCCAAGATTTAACCTTTTCCTTATCAATAGATTTTTTTAATAATGATACCTTATAAGTCATAAGTGTCACTTTCAAGGCTGGTGCTAGACTTTTTGCTGCCACAATAAAATATAAATGAGTACTGTCTGCTAAATTCATGAAATAAATAAATTACTTATCTAAATTACTGAATATCTGATTTGTTGACATCACTTGTTTAACTACCACTAGCACACGGTACAATGTGTATCATCTGAGAGACAGTTACAAAATGTTTTTGTAGTTGCCAATGCCAAAAAATGTCATTGTTCATTAAGTCCAAACAATGATGGTCGAATTCTAACAACTGATCAACAGTGCGAACTTCATAAGCAGTTCTCGATAATCAGTTCTCAACAATTATTTGTTATTATTAAAGTTTAACATTATAAAATTAACAAAAATAAATAAAACTCATATCCTGGTGAAATAGCCACAGGGCAGCCGAAAACCATATATTCCCTTCCTGTTCTCCCACCGTTCCCTAGCTTGTCCTGCGTTCTTTCCAAAAATTGGGACTTTTTTAAAAACGCTGCAGGACACGGGACAAATTGTTAAAAATCGGGACTGTCTCACCAAAAGCAGGACGTCTGGTCACCTTAGGAGTACAATGAATTTTTTTAAGATCATTAATTATATTAGAAGGAATTTCAAAGCATACAAAGTATATTCTTTTTCTTACTCTTCCCTCCCACCCCCACCCCCAGACAAGAGTCTCACTCAGTCACCCTGGGGTTGAATGCCACGCATATAGCTCACAGCAACCTCTTGCCTCAGCCTCCCAAATAGCTGGGACTACAGGTGCCTGCCACAACGCCAGGCTGTTTTTTGGGGGTTTTTTTTGAGACGGAGTCTAAAGCTATTGCCCTGGTTAGAGTGCTATGGTGTCACAGCTCACAGCAACCTTCAACTCTTAGGCTCAAGTGATCCTCTTGCCTCAGTTTTTCTATTTTTAGTAGAGACAAGGTCTCATTTTTCCTCAGGCTGGTCTTGAACTCATTAGCTCAAGCAATGCCCCCACCTCAGCCTCCCAGAGTGCTAGGATTACAGGTGTGAGCCACCACTCCCAACCTTTTTTTTTTCCAGACAGTCTCACTTTGTCATCCTCAGTACAGTGCCATAACCTCATAGCTCACAACAACCTCAAACTCTTGGGCTTAAGCGATTCTCTTGCCTCAGCCTCCCACCTGTAGCTGGGACTACAGGTGCCCACCACAACACCTGGCTATTTTTAGAGATGAGGACTTGCTCTGGTTCAGGTTGGTCTTGAACCTGTGAGCTCAGGAAATCCACCCACCTCAGCCTCCCAAAGTGCTAGGATTATAGGTGTAAGCCCCTCACTCTTTTTTTTTTCTTTTGGATCAACATAATTCAAGTGTGCTGTGGAAGTTTAACAATAGGTTCAAGTGTGCTTGAGATTAAAAAAAATAATAAAAGGTTGAAAAACACTGCTCTAGAGTGCTCTAGAGTAAGAGAAGCAGAAAGGGCCTGAAGCCTTTTCAGTTAAGTTCCTTAGACTTGTTCCCACAGAAGTCATTACTATAAGCAGAACAGACAATGCCTTCTAAAATTAAGCTTAAGAGCATCTGTATGTTGAGAGACACTTGCCTCTTATTTAAAATATTACTATATGAAAATCTTGCATCTTCCTGGTTGATGATTTTAAACTAAATACAACCTGCTTAAAATAGGCACATAAGTAAGTAATTTCACTAATGATAGCAAGATGGTCACAAAATAGAGACATCAACAGAACAATGTAATAGAATCAGGTGTACCCACCCAAATAGACGGGCCCGCCAAGGTGGGACTGACCAGGAAAGGCCAGACTAACACCCCTCCCAGGAAATAGGAATGTCCCCAATTGTGGCCTCCCTGACCCTTTATCCACCATTGCCCATGTGTGGAATTCCTTTCCTAATCTCACCCCACCTGCATCCAGGTGGAAGAAAGCCACACTGACCACATGCACTGGGCCTCTGTTTTCCTTTCCTCTATCATCTCAGAAGGATCTTTCATCTTTGGGTCTATAACCTCTCATATGGCAGTGTGACTTGGATGGGGAAAAGCCACTGTCAGGGGCCGAAGTTCACCCCATCAGACCCAGCTAAACGGACCCTTCTGAGAAGACAAAGGAGAACGGGAAGCCTCTCCAGCTCTGCCTGAACTTCATCCACTTAATGATGAGGTGAACAGTCCCCTAAAACTCCTTTTCTGAACTTTTAAAAGCTTTCCTTCCCATCCTAATTTCCTCTTTCCCTCTCCCTCCCTCTCTAGACCTCTATCAAGCATCCAATACAATCTCTCTGCATCTTTTTAAACTTCCTTTCCCTCTGGTCACACACAGAGGCCAGGTCCTCTCTGCCCCCAGGCTCACCTGTCCAGTGCCTCATGTTGATGCTCTCTTGTAGGCTGGGCTCCAGCTGGTTAACCTCAGCCTTGTTTTCTCTGGCTAATCCCAGCCCCAGCTACCTATGGCTCTCTTTACATTTTCCCTTGAATCTCACTTATTCTCTTCCTCCTGTTTTCAATGTGGGCACTGCTGAGGTCACCAATTCCCCCTTCTTCATCTCTGTGCTGCCTTTTGACTCACCTCAAGCCTCTCAAATTCTATCCTGACCTCAAAGCTAAATGTCTCATCTTTTTCTATAATACTGCTTAGCCTATGTGCAAACTTGACAGTGGCTTGCATTGGCCTGAGCATGGCACCTTCCATCTCTCAATTCTCACTGATCTCAATAAATTACTGTCAAAAATTAGGCAAATGGTCAGAGATCCTTTATATCCAGGCATTTCTATTTTCTTTTCTTTCTTTTTTTTTTTTTTTATGAGACAGATTCTCACTATGTCGCCCTCAGTAGAGTGCGACAACATCACAGCTCACAGCAACCTCAAACTCCTGGGTTTAAGCAATTCTTTTGCCTCACCTTCCCAAGTAGCTGGGATTATAGGTGCCTACCACACTGCCCAGCTATTTTTTTGTTGCAGTTGCCATTTTTGTTTGGCAGGCCTGGGCTGGGTTTGAACCCGTCAGCCCCAGTGTATGTGGTTGGCACCCTAAGCTCCTGAGCCTATCCAGGCATTTCTCATACTCTGGAACATTCCTTCTCTGTGTTTGTCTTGCGAACCCTCTCAGATTCTTCTGGCCTGCACACTGGCTTCCCCTGACCCATCAGAATTTCCGTTGTTTATTCCTTACCTGGCAGACAGCTCTTTCCCTCCCGCCCTTTCACAGCCTCTCCTACCCTCCTCCTACAATCCCTCCATTCCCTCAATCAGAACACCTGGGAAATGTTTCTATGTGGGATACCTCTCTTCTGTCTATAACCTCCCATCGTTCACCAATTCTTATTGCCCTGCAACCCCCACATCCATATCCTTCCATTAAATAATACCCCTTCCCCCTTTCTCTCCACCCCCCCATCTACCCTCCACCTAATGTGGTAAGAAAAAAAAATGGTGGAATTCCCCCAAGGCCCTCAGACACCCACCCCACCCCACAGTGAGATCTCATTGATCTGGCCTTCAAGGTGTGGCAGAGCCTCTCAGAGCTCCAGTTATCAGTTTACACTCTAGGCAAAACCTAGCTACTTCTTGAAACTCTTTGGGCACTCCAGAAAAAAAATAGAATCTTCCTCTGGATTGTGCTTTAAGTGCAGCAGACCAGGCTTTTAGACAAAGCACACAGCCCTTGAAGCTCTTCACTAGAAGTCTGATGGTCTAGGTCTTTCTTAAGATCTAGTTTTGCAGTCACTCCCAAGACCTACGAAATTCCTGACTTCCTGAGCCTAGCTGCAAAAGACTGATGACCCCCAGAAAATCAGGATGCCCCGCCCCCCAGACGCTGTCCTGAATAACTCTGGGTATTTTTCCTAATGGAAGGCAAGCCAATTCCTGTTCTGATAAACATGGGAGAACCTTCTTCCACACCGCCACCTTATAAAGCTCTCTAAAAACAGGCAGAAATCTCAATCATGGGTATTGCAATGTTCCCCTACTAGGTGATGTCCTCTCAAGATTACTGAGAACCCCAACAACTCCTGCCAGCTCCCGCCTCTCACTGTCCACCTTCCTCCTTAGTTATTGTATGTGATAGAGCCACTAACTGTTTTTCTCCTTCTCAGTTTTGACCCAGTAACCCCCCACCTCATCTCTCAATATATTAACCAGTCACCCCAAAACAACTCATATCCTTGCCTTACTGGATACCAACCACCTCAGACTGAAAAAGTCAAAGCGTTCCTGTAGATGCCACTCCCATTCTCTTTACTGGCAGCCCACATAGCCCCTCCTTCTGCAGGAAGTAGTTAAAGAGACACCACACCCATCAACCTGCCTCCTTATCATAAACTAAAAAGACAAGAATGATAGAATCAGGTGTACCCACCCACATAGATTTGCTCTGCCCAGGTGAGACTGACCACCCAGGAAAAGATCAAATTCATGTCCCACCCAGGAAAGGTCAGACTCATGTCTCTCCCAGGAAATAGGAATGCCGCCAATTGCTGCCCTCTCTAACCCTTTATCCGCCATAGCCCACATGTGGAATTCTTTTTCTGATTTCACCCCACCTGTATCCAGGTGGAATAAAAGCCACAGCAACCACATACACCAGGCCTCTGTTTTCCTTTTGCCTCGCACCTCAGAATAATCTTTTGTCTTCAGGTCTGTAACCTCTCACAAAAAAATGACAAACATATTAAGAACATCTTTAAAACAACAAGGTCTTGACTCACGGTAAAGTTAAAAAAAAAAAAGAGTAAAATGTCAAGATCTGAGCACAGAAAGTCAATGGCCCATACCTTAAAGGAGGACAGCCTGACAGCCACTCTGAAAGCACATGTAGTGAGAATACGATGGTAAGCTGGGGCGGACATGACACAGCTGGTCTGGGTAGTTCAGGTGCTACCTGACCTTCACCCCATTCTTACTGTTTGGGAAATTTAGCTCCCACCCTAAAGATGCCTATCTTGAGTAGTTAAGTGGATTTATTTAGGAGATTAACTTATGAATTGGAATATTATAAGAGTTATGCTGATTATTATTTAAAATACGGGTTAATGTGGTCTTTGAACTTTTATGTATAAAACTGTGATTTTGGAACCAAACAGTCTTGGAGAGGCTACTCTCACTGTTCAGAATCCTGGCCTCCTGACAAAGTTTGGTGGACCTGTCCCTGACTCTGTACGTTGGCTGACAGTGACAGGCAGCCAGACCGTCTTCATCCAATAACAATTCGACTGGCAAAAATCAAAAAGTATGGCAATTTCCAGTATCAGAAAGAGTATGAGATATAGAAAGCGGACAGCACTGGGGGACATGGATGTGGGGTGGGCATTTGGGAGAGCAGTCTGCCCATGGGAGTGGAAATGGCCATCCCCCATCAGCAAGGTTCTCAGTCACCTGCTTCAGGCACTGGAGGAAATTGTTAAAGCTACTTTTCAGGGGAGAACTGCTGCCTATCAGGGCCTCTGGGGAATCTGACTCCTATCCCCAGAGGGCAGGAGGCCTCTGCTGCTAACCACCTCAGGGCAGCTCCTGTACAGGCCTATTGTGGGAGGATGGGTTCTCACAGTTGTGCAAGGGAGTAAGGCACAGCCAGGGTATCAGGAGACAAGGAGGAGGGTTTCCCTGAAATACCCCAAGGAAAGGAGCAGTGGGTGGGGCACAGAGGGAAAAGGACTATTGCAGGGGGTCACTCTTAAACTGAGAACAGCACCCTCCTTGGCATTCTAGTCTATCCATGTTCACAGATTTCTGAAATTTCCATAGTAAAAAGTCTTTTTAAAAAGATGTAGGCACTTTCACATGAGAGATGAATCACCACTATAGCCCAGGATGAAGGAGGGAAGGGAAGTGGTTCAATAGAGGGAAGGTTAATGGTGGGACCACACCTATGAAGCATATTGCAAGGGTGCAAGTCAAATCTATCAAGTATTGAACACAAATGTCTTAACACTGTGATTAAGTAAATGAGGTGAAAGCTATGTTAATTAGTAAGATGTAAGCACTCCAATTTGTACAAATAATCAACACATTGAATCCCACAAAGGCATAA
>CAUYQV010145020.1:0-42335 GCA_963574575.1 Galagoides demidoff | reverse complement strand
TGCCGTGGCAACACAACTCACAGCAACCTCCAACTCCTGGGCTCAAGCGAGTCTCCTGCCTCCGCCTCCCAAGTAGCTGGGACCACAGGTGCCCGCCACAACGCCTGGCCATTTTTTGGTTGCAGCTGTCATTGTTGTTTGCGGGCCTGGGCTGGGGATTCGAACCCGCCACCTTAGGTGTATGTGGCTGGCGCCTTAGCCGATTGAGCCACAGGCGCCGAGCCAAACATTTTTTTTTTTTTAGAGACATGTGTTGCCCTCGGTAGAGTGCAGTGGTGTCATAGCTCACAGCAACCTCCAACTCTTGGACTTTAATGGTTCTCCTGCCTTAGCCTCCCAAGTAGCTGGGACTACAGGTGCCCGCCACAATGCCCGGCTATTTTGTTGTTGTTGTTCTTATAGTTTGGCCAGGGCCGTGTTTGAACCCACCACCCTCAGTATATGAGGCCAGCACTCTACTCGCTGAGCCACAGGTACTACCTAGGTGAAACATTTTATTACACAGGTGATACATGTTTGTTGTAAAAGATATATATGAGGGTGGCGCCCATAGCTCAGTGGGTAGGGCGCCAGCCACATACACCCAGGCTGGTGGTTTAAGCCCGGCCTGGGCCTACTAAACAACAGTGACAACTGAAAGCAAAAAATAGTAGGTCATTGTGGCTGGCACCTGTAGTACTATCTACTTGGGAGGTTGAGGCAAGAGAATTGCTTCACTCAAGAATTTGAGGTTGAGGTGAGCTGTGATGCCACGGCATGTTTTTGAGGCCAGGTGGGTGCGGTGGCTCACACCTGTAATCCCAGCACTCTGGGAGGCTGAGGTGGGTAGATTTCCCTGAGCTCATAAGTTTGAGACCAGTCTGAGCAAGAACGAGACCCCCATCTCTAAAAGTAGCTAGGTGTTGTGGCCGGCACCTATAGTCCCAGCTACTTGGGAGGCTGAGGCAGAAGAATCATATAAGCCCAAGAGTTTGAGGTTGCTGTAAGCTATGACACCACAGCACTCTGCCAAGGGTGATAAAGCAAGACTCTGTCTCAAAAAACAAAACATAAAGTATGTTTTTGGAAAACCTTAAGAGAAGCTCCTTCGGGGTGGCACCTGTGGCTCAAAGGAGTGGGGCACTGGCCCCATATGCTGGAGGTATTGGGTTCAAACCCAGCCCTGGCCAAAAACTGCAAAAGAAAAAGAAAAGTTCCTTCTACACACTCAGGATACTATGTGGAGCAAACTTTGTATTTGAAATCAACATTTGCTTTATCCAAGTTACAAATTATATATATATATATATATATATATATATATGCACATATATGTAACACACATATGTATAGATGTACATATACATATATGTGTATTTTAAATTGCACACGCATATATATGTGTGTATGAGTATTTTTTTTTTGAGACAGAGTCTCACTTTGTCACCCTTGTTAGGGTGTGATGGTGTCATAGCTCACAGCAACCTCCAACTCTTGGACTCAAGCAGTCCTCTTGCCTCAGCCTCCCAAGTAGCTGGGACTACAGGCGCTGGCCACAACTCCAGGCTATTTTTAGAGATGGGATCTTGCTCTACCTCAGGCTGCTCTCAAACCAATGAACTCAGGCAATCCACCGGCCTCGGTCTTCCAAGTACTGGGATTACAGGTGAGTGCCACTTCGCCTGGCCTGTGTGTGTGTATGTGTGTATATATATATATATATATTTTTTTTTTAATTGCACATGAACTTTATGGCCACCCTGTATATTTGTTGTGTATTGTATGTGGGTATACATTATCTTCCATTTTATATGCGTGTGTATATATATACATATATATTTTTCTTTTTTTTCCAAAGACAGAGTCTCACTTTGTTGCCTTCAGTAGAGTGCTGTAGCGTCACAGCTCACAGCAACCTTCGGCTCTTGAGCTTAGGCAATTTTCTTGCCTCAGCCTCCCAAGCAGCTGGGACCACAGGCACCCGCCATAACACCTAGCTATTTTGTTGTTGTTGTTGTTGCAGTTTGGCTGGGGCAAACTGCATCCTCAGTATATGGGACTGGTGCCCTACTCACTGAGCCACAGACACTGCCCTTTTCTTTCTTTCTTTCTTTTCTTTTTTGAGACAGATTCTCACTCTGTTGCCCTGGGTAGAATGTAGAATGCTGTGGTATCATAACTCATAGCAATCTCTGAGAGGCTTAGGAATAGAGTCTGGCCAGGGTCTGCAAGAAAGAGTAGAGGCCAGTCCAGGGATTAAGGATAGGCTTTATTTTAAAGAAGCAGGATGGAGTCTTACTGGAAGTTAGCCCCCCTCACATAGTTTCAAGGGACTTTTATTAGTGCAACTGGAATGTGGGAGGTAGTCAGGAGAGGTAAGGGAAGACATCTTTCCTGCAGAGTGAATGATGCTATGTCCGAGACTGATTTTAGAATTACTGCCTTCCACAGAAGGTGTTAATCTTACAGGAAGGCCTTATCTCTAGTGCCAGCCAGGACCAGGGTGGGAGATTCTGATGCTTCCCAGGAACACTAGCCTTGAAGGGTGGGGAGGGGCATTGCTGTGACCATGCTATTTGGTCTCTGACCTGCTTTCTATCACTAGCTGTCCTCCCATGATAGCTATACTTCTGTCAGGGTTGTGAAGATTTACAGAAGTATGGGAAAGGGGTTGCCGTAATCAGGCAATTTGGTTTCTGGCCTGCTTTCTTTCACTACCTGTCTCCCAAATAGCTGTACTTTTGTCAGGGTCCTGAGAATTTCTTCCCCATAATCTCAAACTCTTGGGTTAGAGCAGTCATCTTCCTCAGCCTCCCCAAGTACCTGGGACTACAAGTACCTGCCACAGCACCCGTTAATTTTTCTATTTTTAGTAGAGAGGGACTCTTACTCTTGCTCAGGCTGGTCTCAAACTCCTGAGCTCAAGCAATCCATCCATGTCAGCCTCCCAGAGTGCTAGTATTACAGGCATGAACCACTGAAACTGGCCTCCAACTTATAAATTTAAAATGATTGAACTTCATCCTTATCATTATTATTATTATTATTTGAGATAGAGTCTTACTCTGTCACTCTGGGTAGAGTGCCATGGAATCATAGCTCATAGCAACCTCAAACTCCTGGTCTTAAGCAACCTTCTTGCCTCGGCCTCCTGAGTAGCTAGGACAACAGGTGTACACCACCATGCCTGGCTAGTTTTTCTGTTTTTAGTAGAGACAATGTCTTGTTCTTGCTCTTCTTCAACTCCTGACCTCAAGCAATCTACCTGGCAGAGCCACCCACAGTGCTAGGATTACAGATGTGAGTCACCACACCTGGTCTAAATGATTGTAAAATCATTTAATGTAAAATGTAAAATTATACTTGCTAAAGAAAAGAAAAAACATGTAAAATCCTAGTTCACCTTTAAATTATAATTGTTATTATTCTATTTATATAACTAACAAATCTTTTAAATGGATTTTAAGGAGGGACTTTTACAACTTGAGTGTCCTTAATCATTTTATTTTTTTCTTAAAATTTTATAATATATTTGATATCCTCTGTAAGAAATTCCTTTATTTGATTAGCAAATAAAATTTTCCTAAGGAGTCATCAACCTTCACAAATTAATAATTTATAAATTCTTTTGAATGGTCTGATAGTGTTTACGAAGAGTAAAATTTGACTAGGCCCGGTGACTTAACACCTGTAATCCTAGCACTCTGGAAGGTTGAAGCAGGTGGATTGCTGAAGCTCAAGAGTTCAAGACCAGCTTAGCAAAAGTGAGACCCCCATCTCTACTAAAAATAGAAAAACTGAGGCAAGAACATCATTTGAGCCCAAAAGTTCGAGGTTACTGTGAGCTATGACGCTACGGCACTCTACTCAGGGTGACAGCTTGAGACTGTCTCAAAAAAAAAAAAATACTATTATGTTTGATGTACTTGATCAGGACTACATTTATTTTTTAATCTTCTTGGATTAAAACACATTTAACAAGACACAATCATATGATCACATATGGATGTTCTAGGGAGGGGCCTTCCTATGGGGCTTATTGGCCTTCCAGTCCATGTCTGACATCTCAAGTTACAAATTATCTTTCACTTTATTTTTTTTTCGAGACAGAGTCTCACTTTGTCACCCTCAGTAGAGTGCTGTGGTGTCACAGATCACAGCTCACAGCAACCTCCAGCTCTTGGGTTTAGGTGATTCTCTTGCCTCAGCCTCCTGAGTAGCTGGGACTACAGGCACCCACCACAATGCCTGGCTATTTTTTTGTTGCAGTTTTGGCTGGGGCTGGATTTGAACCCGCCACCCTCGGTATATGGGGTCTGCACCCTACTCACTGAGCCACAGGTGCTGCTCTAACTTTCATCTTTGATGATTCCATTGCCTTCCATTTAAGATGGTAGCTAAAGGCTGGGTATAGTGGCTCACAACTGTAATCCTAGCACTTTGGGAGGCTGAGGTGGGTGGATCACCTAAGCTTAAACATTTGAGACCAGCCTGAGAAGATATAGATCCTGTCTTTGAAAAAAAAAATAGCCGGGCATTGTGGCAGGCACCTGTAGTCCCAGCTACTTGGGAGGCTGAGGCAAGAGAATTGCCTAAGCCCAAGAGCTGGAGATTGCTGTGAGCACTCTACCAAGGGTGACAAAATAAAACTCTGTCTCTAAGAAAAAAAAAAAGAAAAGAAAAGAAAAAGAGAAGTTTTCCTCTTCATCATCCATTTTTTTTTTTTTTTTGAGATAGAGCCTCAAGCTGTTGCCCTGGGTAGAATGCTGTGGCATCACAGCTCGCAGCAACATCCAACTCCTGGGCTTAAGTGATTCTCTTGTCTCAGCCTCCTAAGTAGCTGGGACTACAGATGCCCACCACAACGCCTGGCTATTTTTTGGTTTTAGTTGTCATTGTTGTTTGGCAATCCTAGGCTGGATTTGAACCTGTCAGCTCTGGTGTATGTGACTGGCACCCTAGCCACTTGAGCTACAGGCACCAAGCCTTCATCATCCATGTTAAATAATTTTTTGAATTTTTTTTTTTAAGAGACAGAGCTCTTGGGCTTAGGTGATTCTCTTGCCTCAGCCTCCTGAGTAGCTGGGACTATACACACCCTCCAAATCTGCCTCAAACTCTTGGGCTCAAGTGATTCTCTTGCCTCAGCCTCCAAAGCAGCTAGGACTACAGGCACTCACCACAGCACCCAGCCATTTTTTGGTTGTAGTTTTCATTGCTGTTTGGAAGGCCTGGGCTGGATTCGAACAGGCTAGCTCTGGTGTATGTGACTGGGGCCTTAGCTGCTTGAGCTACAGGCACCAACTGGCTATTTTTTGGTTGCAATTTGGGCAGGGCTGGGCTTAAACCTGCCACCCTTGGTATATGGAGCCAGTGCCCTACCCACTAAGCCATAGGCATCACCCCGCATATTTGTAATTTTTAAACGTTAGTTGTAGTTGTTTTTTTTTTAGACAGAGCCTAAAGCTATCGCCCTGGGTAGAGTACTGTGGCATCACAGCTCACAGCAACCTCCAATTCCTGGGGTCAAGTGATTCTACTACCTCAGCTTCCCAAATAGCTGGGACTACAGGCATCTGCCACAATGCCTCGCTATTTTTTGGTTGTAGCTGTCATTGTTTGGCAGGCCTGGGCTAGATTCCAACCTGCCAGCTCAGGGATGTGGCTGGCGCCTTAGCCGCTTGAGCCACCAGTGCCGAGCCTTTAGTTTTAGTTTTTAAAGACAAACTGCTGGTGTTCAGTGCCTGTAGTACAGAGGTTACGACCCTAGCCATAGACACTGAGGGTGGTAGGTTTGAACCCAGCCTGGGCCAGCTAAACACAATGACAACTGCAACAAAAAATAGCTGGGTATTGTGGCTAGTGCCTATAGTCTGTAGTCCCAACTACTTGAGGGGCTGAGGCAAGAGAATCACTTAAGCTCAAGAGTATGAGGTTACTGTGAGCTGTGACGCCATAGCACTCTACAAAGGGCAACATAGTGAGACTCTGTCTCAAAAAAAAAAAGTGCTGGCTGGGTGCCAGTGGCTCATGCCTGTATCCTAGCACTCTGGGAGGCTGAAGCAGGTGCATTGCTTGAGAGCAGGAGTTTGAGACTAGCTTGAGCAAGAGGGAGACCCATATCTTCTAAAAATAGAAAAAGAAATTAGCCAGGTATTGTGATGGGTGCCTGTAAGTCCCAGTTGCTCAGAACACTGAGGCGAGAAGCTCACTTGAGTCCAAGAATTTGAGGTTGCGGTGAGCTATGATGATGCCATACTACTCCACCCAGGGCAACAGAGTGAGACTCTGTCTCAAAAAAAAAAAAAAAAAAAAAAAAGGCAGGGCACGTGGCTCATCCCTGTAATCCTAACACTCTGAAAAGCTGAGGCAGGTGGATTGCCTGAGCTCACAGGTTCAAGACCAGCCTGAGCCAGAGTGAGACCCCTATCTCTAAAAATAGCTTGGCATTGTGGCTACCTGTAGTCCCAGCTACTTGGGAGGCTGAGACAAGAGGATTGCTTGAGCCCAAGAGTTAATGCTATGGCATTCTACCAAGGGTGACAAAGTAAGACTCTGTCTCCAAAAATAATAATGATAATAATAATTAAAATAGGGCAGTACCTGTGTTCAGTGAGTAGGGCCTTGGCCCCATATACTGAGGGTGGCAGGTTTGAACCTAACCCTGACCAAACTGCAACAAAAAAATAGCTGGGCATTGTGGCGGGCACCTGTAGTCCCAGCTACTTAGGAGGCTGAGGCAGTAGAATTGCTTGAGCCCAGGAGTTGGAGGTTGCTGTGAGCTGTGATGCTACAACACTCTACTCAGGGCAATAGCTTGAGGCTCTGTCTCAAAAAAAAAAAAAAACTAAAACTAAAGTTTAAAAATTACAAATATGCGGGGCAATGTCTGTGGCTCAGTGGGTAGGGCACTGGCCCCATATACCAAGGGTAGCAGGTTCAAACCCAGCCCTGGCCAAATTGCAACAAAACAAAGCCAAACTACAATAGCAACAACAACAACAAAAATAGCTAGGTGTTGTGTTGGGTGCCTGTGGTCCCAGCTGCTCGGGAGGCTGAGGCAAGAGAATCACCTAAGCCCAAGAGCTGGAGGTTGCTGTGAACTGTGACACTATGGTACTCTACTGAAGGCGACAAAGTGAGACACTCTCTTAAAAAAAATAATGATAATAAAATAAAGACAGACTGTCACATGCAGTACGTTATTTGGATGTGTCTGGAGTTTTATATTCTACAAATGGGCGTTGAAAGCTTTTATGAAGGTTCTAATGAGGGAACCTAGGTACTCATGTACCTCTGACCAAAAATCTATCCTTCTCTCATAGAAAAGATTGACTGTGCAGCTTTGGGAGGGCTATATATAGAGGACTGTGGAGGGAGCAAGGAAGTACCTACCTAAACAGACAGATCAGCCAATCCACACTGGGCATCAGTGGGGTTGACAGATGTAGCAATCTGATCATCCTTACCTCCTGCATATTTGGTAATATCTGGGTATGGTAGTCTATGAGTCATCTTGGGATCTCTTTTTTAAAAATGCCACAAGCTGGGTGGCTTAAACAACAGAAATCTATTTTCTTGCAGTTCTGGAGCACAGAAGTCCAAATCTAGACATTGACAATTTGTTTTCTTGTTTCTTTTTTTTTGGCAGTTTTAGCTGGGGCTGGGCTTGAACCCACCACCCCTGGTATATGGGGCTGGCACCCTTACTCCTTGAGCCACAGGTGCCGCCCTAACAGTTTGTTTTCTTGTCAAGCCTCTCTTCCTAGCTTGCAAATGACTACCTTCTCACTATGTCCTTGTCTTACTATTTTTCTCTGTGCACACACATTCCTAATGTGTCTTTGTGCATCCAAATTTCCTTTTTTTTTGAGACAGAGCCTCAAGCCATCACCCTAGGTAGGGTACCATGGCATCACAGCTCACAGCAACCTCCAACACCTAGGCTCAAGCCATTCTCCTGCCTCCACCTCCCAAGTAGCTGGGACTACAGGCACCCGCCATAGCACCTGGCTATTTTTTGGTTGCAGCTGTCATTGTTGTTTGGTGGGCCCAGGCTGGACTTGAACCTGCCAGCTCCTATGTACGTGGCTGGTGCCTTAGTGGCTTAAGCCACGGGTGCGAAGCCTTTTTTATTTTTTTTATTTTTGGGGATTAATTGAGGGCAGATTTCCTTTCTTATAAGGAAACCAATCAGAGGCTTTGTTTTAAAATTTGATTATCTTGGCTCCATGCCCATAGCACAGTGGTTACAGTGTCAGCCACATGCACTGAGGCTGGTGGGTTCCAGCCTGACCCCGGCCAGCTACACAGCAATGACAACTGCGACAAGAAAATAACCAGGCTTATGGTGGGTAGGTACCTGTTGTCCAGCTACTTGGGAAGCTGAGGCAAGAAAATCACTTAAGTCCAAGAGTTTGAAGTTGCTATGAGCTGTGATTCCACAGCACTCTACTAAAGATGACTTAGTGAAACCCTGTCTCAAAAAACAAACAAAGAAAAAAACCCCAGATAACTAACTAAATAAAATAAAATTTGATTATCTTTTTTTATTGTTGTTCTTGTTGAGACAAAGTCTCACTATGTTGCCCTGGGTATAGTGCCATGGCGTCACTGCTCACAGCAACCTCACTCTTTGGCTTAAGGTGTTCTCTTGCCTCAGCCTCCTAAGAAGCTGGGACTCCAGGCACCTGCCACAAGGCCTGGCTATTTTTTGTTGCAGTTGTCATTGTTCTTTGGCTGACTTGGGCTGGGTATGAACCCACCACCCTCAGTGTATGTGGCTACTGTGCTACAGGTGCCAAGACAAAATTTGATTATCTTAATGGTCCTGTCTCCAAATATAATCACATTCTGAGGTGGTGGAGGTTAAGATTTCGACATATGAATGTCCAGCCAAATAGACAAATAAAATTAATCATCACAGCATGTGCTGTTTGCCATCTGTGGTGAAATGTCTCTAGAAGATTTTTACTCATTTCCTAATTGGATTTTTTTTAATTGTTGAGTTTTTATGTTATACACACACACACACACACACACATATATTTGTTAGTTTGTTTCGAGATAGAGCCTCAAACTCTTGCCCTAGGTAGGAGTGCTGTGGCATCACAGCTTACATCAAACTCCAACTCCTAGGCTCAAGCGATTCTCCTACCTCGGCCTCCCAAATATCTGGGACTATAGGCACCTGCCACAACACTCAGCTATTTTTTGGTTGCAGCCGTCCTTGTTGTTTGACAGGATGGAGTTGGATTTGAACCCGCCAGCTCAGGTGTATGTGGCTGGCATCTTAGCCACTCTAGCCACAGCCAGCTAGCCAAGTTCTTTGTATATTCTATGTCCTAGCATTTTGTTAAAAATGTGGCTTGTGGGCAGTGCCTGTGTCTCAGTGAGTAGGGCACCGGCCCCATATACCAAAGGTAGCAGGTTCGAACCCGGCCCCGGCCAAACTGCAACAAAAATAATAGCCAGGCATTGTGACCAGTTCTGTAGTCCCAGCTACTTAGGAGGCTGAGGCAAGAGAATCACCTAAGCCCAGGAGTTAGAGGTTGCTGTGAGATGTGACACCACAGCACTGTACTGAGGGTGATAGAGTTGAGACTGTCTCTAAAAAAAAAAAGAAAAAGAAAAATGTGGCTTGCAAATATTTTCTCCCACTTAATAGGATCTTTCATAAATGAAAAGTGGTTAATTTTGATGAGGTCTAACTGTGTGGATGGAATTGTGTTCCCCCCAAATATATGTCCTAACTCTTGAAACCTATGAACATGAACTTATTTGTTAGTGGGATCTTTGTAAATATAATCAAGTTAAGATAATATGATGGGTGCCTGTAGTCCTCAGCTACTTATGAGATAGAGGCAAGAGGATCACTGGAGCCCAGTTGCTGTGAGCAATGATGACTGCATGACACCAAGGCACTCTACCCAGGGTGGCAGAGTGAGACTCTATCTCAAACAAACAAACAAACAAAAAGTCTTGCCCTAGATCTTGAAGATTTTCCCCTATGATCTATTTTTGTTTTATAGTTTTACCTTTTATATGTACATATTTAAATTCTGAATCCTTTTGAATGAATTTTTCTTTCTTTTTCTTTTTTTTTAGAGACAAAGTCTTACTTTATGGCCCTTGGTAGAATGCTGTGGTGTCACAGCTCACAGCAACTTCCAACTCCTGGGCTTAGGCAATTCTTTTGTCTGGTCCTCCCAAGCACCTGGGACTACAGGCACCCTCCACAAGGCCCAGCTATTTTTTTTTGGTTGCAGTTTAGTCAGGTGGGTCTGAACCTGCCACCTTCAGTATATGGGACTAGCACCCTACCCACTGAGCCACAGGCACTGCTCGAATGAATTTTTCTATAAGGCCTGAGACTTAGGTTGAGATTTATTTTTTTGCTTATGGATTCAATTGTTTCAGTACTGCCTGATAAAGATGTATCTTTCCACTGTTGCATTGCTTTTGCCTAATCAGTTGGATATATTTATTTGGATTTATTTCTGGATCTCTGTTCTGTTCATCTATATGTGTCTGTTCCTTTACCAATATCGCACAGTCTTGATTACTATAAGTCTTGAAATCAAGTAAACTGATTGCTCCTACTTTATTCCTTTTCAAAATTGCTTTAGCTATTCTAGTTCTTTTGCCTTGGCATACACATTTTAGAATCATTTTGTCTTTATCTACAAATAATTTTGCTAGGATTTTGATAAGAATTACACTATATGGGGAGAATTGCCATTTTTACTATGTTTAGTATTCTGTCAATTTCTCCATTTATTTAGATCTTCTTTGCTGTCCTTCATAAAAATTGTGTAGTTTTTAACACACAAACTATATGTACATATTTGTTATCTTTATACCTATGCATTTTTTAAGTGATTTTAAGCAGTATTGCATTTTTAATTTTTTTTCTTCACAAACATGGTCCCCCTCTGTAGTCCAGGCTGGAGTATAGTGGCTCAGCCATAGCTCCCTTCATTCTCACGTTCCTGGGCTCAATGGATCCTCCTGCCTCAGCTTCCCAAAGTCCTGAGTTATGGGCCTGCACATTGGTACCTGACTTATATTTTTAATTTTGATGTCAATGAGTTTATTGTTAATATGTAGGCATCAGTTGACTTTTGTACTAATTCTAGTAATTAAAAAAAGTATTTTGAGATTTTCTGCATATGAGAATTATGTGATCCCCAAATAGTGGGCAGTTTTATTTCTCCCTTTCTGATCTTCATAGTCTGTATGCCTTCAGTTCCTTTTCTTTTCTCTTTTTTTTTTTCTTTTGAGATAGAGTCTCACTTTGTCACCCTTGATAGAGTGCCTTGGCATCATACCTCACAGCAACCTCACAGCAACCTCAAACTCTTGGGCTCAAGCAATTCTCTTGCTTCAGCCTCCCTAGTAGTTGGGACTATAGATGCCTGCCACAAGGCCCAGCTATTTTTAGAGATGAGTTCTCACTCTGGCTCGGAATGATCTCAAACCCGTAAGCTCTGGCTTGGGCCTGTACCTCAGCAGCTGGGGTGCCAGCCACATACACCAAAGCTGGTGGGTTCAAATCCAGCCCAGGCCTGCCAAACAACAATGACAACTACAAACAAAAAATAGCTGAGTGTTGTGGTGGATGCCTGTAGTCCCAGCTACTTGGGAGGCTGAGGCAAAAGAATCGCTTAAACCCAGAAGTTTGAAGTTTCTGTGAGTTATGATGCCATGGCACTCCACCAAGGGCAACAAAGTGAGATTCTGTCTCAAAAGCAAAAAAACAAACAAAAAAAAAACCAAAAAAACCCCATGAACTCAATCCATCTGCCTCACTTCCCAGAGTGCTAGGGTTATAGGTGGGAGCCACTGTGCCCACACTTCAGTTCTTTTTCTTGTCTTATATATTGTATATAACTCACATTATGTTGCATAAGTCTGTTGTGACTTGCACAGCTGAGAAAAAGAATCGGATCCCACTTTGATGCCTTAATCAATAGAAATTGATTGTACCTGTGCAGGGGTTGTTGCCATAAGAGACAAGCGACCCTGAGTGCCAGGTAAAATGGGTTTGTATACCCTAATTACAGCTTAATCAACAAGCAAGCAGGAACAGAAGCCAAATTTGCGGTTAGCTTAAAGGGCGGGGGTAACATTAGCTCATGGGTCACGTTGGGGGTAACATAGTTCAAGGCGGGAGTACATCAAGTTGAGAAACTTCCCAAGAACTTGGGACTTACCACTTGGGGCTTTTTCTGGCATCAATCCCTCCCTTATCTTTAGGCCTCTTCTCGGGATTTTACCTCCCCACCCTTAAGGGGGCTGGGACTAAAAGACTCAGGAGAAGTTTCTTTTCCTAGGGTTGGGGCTCAGTTATCACATTCCCCACTGGTTTTAACGGGGAATCAAATCCTTGATTCATTTGAGTTATTTGGGATGAGTTGGTAAAGGTTATGAAGAGGTTAAACCTAATAAAGCTACAGGTTATTTTGATTAAAAAAAAGGAGGAGTGGTCCTGTTATAGGTAAAGTTTTATACCACTTATCACTGACTAGGGCTAAAGTATTCTGTATGGTTTTAGAATGGTTGGCATGAAAACAACATGTTTTCTTTAAAGTCATGCCAAGATTTCTTGGCTTCCAAAAAAAATATTATTTCTGGTAAAGAGTTTAGGGATTCTTCTAAATGGGTGACAGAAGCATCTAAAGCTTGGAGATCTGCATTAAGTTGAGTAGTAACTGTCTTAATATCTGGGCTGACTAGCCTGGAAGCTAAAATTATGGTGCTCATAGCTATGGAAGTGTTTGTAAAGTTAAATACTGCATCTAGAAAAGTAAATATGGGCTTTACTTACTACTTAGTAGCTGGGACTACAGATGCTATGGGGGACACGGTGGTGGGAATGGCAAGTGGTACTCCTAGGTTTGAGTTGGTAATATCTGGGGCTTTGCTGGCTGAGGCTTGGATGGTGGGAATAAGAACAAGGGGTGGCTCTGGATTGAGGGGGATTTTCTAAATAGTGAACAAGAAGTTGGAGTCTCACCCCCTGACAGACAATCTAACACCCCAAGTTAATCTAATACCCCAAGTGTCTGCCATGTTGTTCCCTACCAATTTCTTCTTTTTCTTCTTCTTTTTTTTTTTTTTTATGAGACAGAGCCTCAAGCTGTCCCCTTGGGTAGAGTGCTGTGGCATCACAGCTCACAGCAACCTCCAACTCCTGGGCTCAAGTGAGTCTCCTGCCTCCACCTCCCAAGTAGCTAGGATCACAGGCACCTGCCACAACACCTGGCTATGTTTTGGTTGCAGCCATCATTGTTGTTTCGCAGGCCTGGGCTGGATTCGAACCTGCCACCTTAGGTGTATATAGCTGGCGCCTTAGCCACTTGAGCCACAGGCACCAAGCCCCTGCCAATTTCTTATAGAAAGTTTTTCTTATAGACAGTTTGATAGGATTACAATTGAAATTTAAAGCACAAATGCCTGGTCTGTCTTTATGGAATTCTATCTGTGGGTCCCTGGCTAGTCCCCATGATGCCACAATTTCACAGCCCCAGTTTTTACAATAGTAGTACCCCACATCCCCACATAAATGTCCACTTATTTTAGTTGAAAGGCACAAATAAAAGTCAGTATATCTGACTTCTTGGGCATTTTGTTGGCTCTTGCAGCTCCAAATTGGATCCCCCTTTCCTCCATACCTGGTCTATGTGGTTCCGGACCAGCTGTAACCAAATAGGGTGCAGAGGTCAAAGTGGAAGACTGGCTGGGTCTCGATGGCTGAGACACTGCCATCTCGGCAGAGGATTTAGGATGCTGAGACAAGGGCTACTTCAATGCCATCTTTGGTCCGGGAAAGGATCCACTCGTAGGGGGTGGGTTGAGGTTCATTGTGGTAGGTACTTCTGCTGGCCCCTTGGATGACATGGCACCAGCAGATAAGGATGAGGAAGATCTACACAGTCGAAGTTTGTTTTTTTTGTTTTTTTTTCCTGAGACGGAGCCTCAAGCTATCCCCCTGGGTAGAGTGCCATGGTATCACAGCTCATAGCAACCTATAACTCCTGGGCTCAAGCGAGTCTCCTGCCTCCGCCCCCCAAGCAGCTGGGACCACAAGTGCCCACCACAACGCCTGGCCATTCCTTATTTGCAGCCATCATTGTTGTTTGGCGGACCCGGGCTGGGGATTCAAACCCACCACCTTAGGTGTACGTGGCTGGCGCCTTAGCTGATTGAGCCACAGGCGCCGAGCCCATAGTCAAAGTTTTAAGGGGTTCCTGAGGTGCCATGTCAGGGGGTGTGGTCCTTTGCGGCCTTCTTGGTGTGGGTGTAGTGGATCCACAGCTTCCTTCCTCCAACTTTGTTGGTTGTTGGGGTAGTTAGAATAACAGGATAAGGACCTTCCCACCGTGGGGTTAAAGTTTCAGGGTTATGTCTTTTTATCCAAGCCCAGTCTCCAGGTTAGAGGCCATGTAGTTGCTCCAGGGTATTGGTGGTCTCTGATCTAATTGGCCAGATGGCCTCCTAGAGGTCTCTGTGCAGTTTTTGCAAGGCCTGTAATGAACTTAAAAGTTTGTGGTTATGGATGGGGGCCAATAGCTCATCAGTTAATTTTGGGAGTATTGGGGGTGGAGCTCCATGGATTATTTCAAAGGGAGTTCACCCTTGGAGATAAAGAGTACATTGGGCCCTCAATAGGGCGAAGGGGAGGAGGTCCACCCAGTTGCTGCCAGTTTCTATGTGTAATTTAGTTAAAGTTTCCTTTAATGTTCTATTCATCCTTCTACCTGTCTTGAACTTTGTGGCCTATAAGCACAGTGTAATTTCCATGTAATTTTTAGAGTGGCAGCCAAGTTTTTAGAAATCTGGGCTATGAAGGCTGGGCCATTGTTGGACCCCAGGGTGAGGGACAATCCAAACTGTGGGATAATGTCAGTGAGAAGGTGTTTTGCCAGTCAGGGCAGTCTCTTTTTTACATGGGAATGCTTCTAGACATCCTGAAAAGGTATCAGTTAAAACTAGGAGATATTTATATCTGTACTGATCTGGCTTGATTTCAGTGAAGTTGAGTTCTCAGTGCTCCCCAGGATTAGTTTCCTGGAGATGTGGTAACCATGTGCTGAGGCACTTGGGCAACATTTACCTTGTTACAGGGGAGGCACCTGGAGGCTGCACTTTTGGTCCATTTATGAAGACGGGGAATGTACATGTGCTTGGAGATGAGTTGGTTGAGTTTTGTGGCCCCAAGGTGGGTTCCCTGATGTAGTTGGTCAACCAATTGTCTACCCAATGCCTTCGGGAGGATGGGGCAGCCATTGGGGCAGATGAGCCAGTCCCTGGGGCCCACTAGGCAACTCAGGCATTTCTTATTTGCTTTCTTCCTTGTCTGTTTCTGAGTAAACTGGGAGGATGGGGCAGCCATCAGGGCAGATGAGCCAGTCCCTGGGGCCCACTAGGCAACTCAGGTATTTCTTCATTGCTTTCTTCTTTGTCTGTTTCTGAGTAAACTGGTGAGGGTGATAGCAGGCAGTCTGGTAGAATCGGGAGGATGCAGAGGGAACCCACTGGTTTTAGGGCTGCTGCCTTGGCTGCCTGATGGCCAGTGCATTTCCCCATGCCAAGGGCGTGTCCATCTTTTGGTGCCCATAGTAATGGATGATGGCATGTCAGTCTGGCAACCAGACAGCCTCTAGTAGGGCAAGGATTTCTTCCCTGTTCTTAATGTCCCTTCCCCCTGAAGTCAGGGTCCCCTTTCTTTATACAGGGCCCATGGACATGGGCCGTGGTAAATGCATACCGGCTGTCAGTGTATATATTGGCTGTCTTCTCTGGCCAGTCGCAGGGCATGTGTTAGAACAATAAGCTCTGCCTTCTGAGCTGAGGTTCTGTGTTCCAGAGCCTGTTCCCAGAGGACTTCTGTAAGGGAGGTGAAGTGACTGCAGCTCCTGTTACACATTTACCTTTATGGATGTAGCTGCTACCATCTGTGAACAGGTGAAGGTCAGTGGTTTGGAGAGGTGTATTTGTCAAATCTGATCACAGGCAGGAAAGGGTGTTCAGTGTGCTTACACAGTCCTGAATGGGTTGCTCTGGATCGTTGTCTGGCTGGATTCAAGATAGCTGTTTTAAGGAAAGTCACTCAGGAGGGTCAAGAAGCAATACCTGGTACTGAGTAATCCAAGAGTTGGAGATCCAGTGGTCAAGGGGACTTTGCAGAAGAGCCTCCAGGGTGTGGCCCCCAACCACTTGTAGGTCTTAGCCCTGGGTTAGCTTCTTTGCTTCTCTGACCAGCTCTACTGTGGCAGCAATCACTCTCCTGTAACTTGGCCATCCTGAAGCAACTGGGTCCAATTGCTTAGAAAGGTGGGCAACAGGTCTTTTCCACGGACTCAAGGTTTGAGTTTGAACTCCCCTTGCTATGCCCAAGGGCTTAGGTTGGCCCTCAACCTGTTAGATTATCATGGGCTCTGTGGGACCTAAAGGAAAGGAGCCCTGACCCCTTTAATCAACTAGAATTTTTGCTGGTGCTCATGCCTACACACCATAGCTGTGTTCTGAGGACATTCATTTTTTCCAGTGTCTCAGTTCCTTGTGATAGGGGGGTTTAGTAGAGTTTTTGCCTGGTGGAGTTTTCTGGGAGCTTCTGCCTGGTGGAATTCTCTGAGCCTGGGATTGCCCCTGCAGGGTGGCTATAGCAACGACTTTAGCCATCCATTCAGTGACAGCTGCATTCATGGACTTCCGGTTGTGAAAAGCCTGCAGACCTACTCTCACCAACTCACTGAGATTTCTTTCCTCAAACCCCTTGAGCTTTTGTAGTTCTCCCTAATATCAGGGGCCGACTGAGTGACATATGCTGTGTTTATAGCCTGTCTATTCTCTGGGGCCTCTGGGTCAATAGGTGCATAAGTCCTATAGGCTTTCATCAGCTGTTTTAGAAAAGACACAGGGTTTTCTGTAGTTCCCTAAATAACTTTGTTAACTTTAGACAAATTAGTAAGTTTTTTGGTAGCTGTCCGGAGGCCCTGCATCAGAAGCTGGTGGTACCATAGTAGAGCCTCCTTACCTTCTTCAGAGTTAGGGTCCCATGGGGGCTGGCCACTCAGGAATGGAGCCTGTAATGGGGCAATATTGGTGGGTTTTCTGGATGCCTTCTGGACATGTTCATGCTTCTTGGAGGTGAACAGAACTGACGCTGGGGTGGGGGTTACGGTGCAATTCAGGGAGGTCCAGACTTTATCTACTAGGGGTTGTAGGAGGGCCAAGATAGCTAAATCCTGCAGTGTCTCTACTTCCCAATCCAAACTCTGAAATCAGGTCTGGGAGAGTCCCAATGGCCCCGGGGGATACTTCTGGTCCTAGACGAGCTCTAGCTTCAACTTGTAATAGTTGAACTTAGTTTGAAAGCGGGGCAGCATGGGGACTCTCCACTTGGGACTTCAATGAGGGGCTTTAAAATAGGCCTGAAGAAAAGCAATGTTTCTAAAGATTCACTAAAAGTAGTTTGAATAAGAAAACACCTAATAAAAACAGAACACACTCTTTCATCTAATGTCACCAAGGAAGATGAAAAAGCTGACGGCTGTCATTCTGAATTTAGAGTTCTACATCTGTATACCACTGTGGCCACAAGTGTAGAGCTTCAAATCTAGAATTTTGGCCACTGGATTACATGCAAATTTTTTCATAAAAAGTATTATTATTAGATCCTGGCTAAATTGCTTTATTCACTTGCGGGGAAAAAGGGTATACTCATATACTGGGGGAAAAGGGTATACTCATAACTGGGTTTATTCTATAAATAAAGTAGTACAGTCTGGTACGGTGTAGTTAGGGTGCTGAGGAGTACTTTCATTAGGGAATCAAAACGTCACTGGCTCCTTACAACATTTCAATTTCCCGATGAAGGCACCCCTCCTCCTTCTCAGAAATTAATGAATTAAAATAAATATAAGCACTTCAATTATTCTCAAGTGTAGTAAAGCACTTGTTCTTCCAGTGGCTCTATCTCCTAGTTGACACTTTTGGCACACAGCACCGCCTGGGCTGAGGCTGGGTTGCCATCCAGGCAGCCAACCTCAGTGGTAATTCTTAGAACCCAATACTTGTAGCAAGGAGTTCCCAGTTGGGGCCTTTTATCCTCCTGACCATCTTGGAGCCCATAAACATTATATTAATGTCTGTAGATACTGACTAAAATTAGATGTTAAAGTGGCTTACCTCCAATGGACTGATCGTTAGTTGATTTTCTGAGGGCTCTAGGTTCTCTGGGGACTCTGGGATGTTTTCAAGGGGTGCCTCTCTTCAGAGGTACCACAGCCTGCCTCTTGGAGGCCACCTGAGGATTGGTACAATACCTACTCACCAGAGTTTAACTTTGGGTTTTTGAGTGCCAGCATTTTATCTTAAGATTATTTGTAACCTGACAACTTTAATTTTAGCAGCAAAAAGGAACAATTTTCATAAATTTTGTGGTGACCTTTTAATGGCCTGAAATGGCTGGAAAGGCAGTGTTAAAAGAATATGGGGAAGTACAAATAGCCTTGTAAAAAGAGGAAATACAAACAGCTGTATAAAAAAGATAATAAACTAAGATTTCAGAATAAAATAAATCCAAAAGGGCTGGCACTTTTTTTTTTTTTGAGACAGAACCTCAAGCTGTCCCCCTGGGTAGAGTGCTGTGGTATCACAGCTCACAGCAACCTCTAATTCCTGGGCTCAAGTGAGTCTCCTGCCTCAGCCTCCCAAGTAGCTTGGACGACAGGTGCCCGCCACAATTCCTGGCTATTTTTTGGTTGTAGACGTCATTTTTGTTTGGTGAGCCCAAGCTGGATTTGAACCCACCACCTTAGGTGTATGTGACTGGTGCCTTAGCCACTTGAGCCATAGCTGCTGAGCCAGGGCTGGCACTTTAATTGAACAATTTGGCAGGGTTAGGCAGGGGGACAGAGTTGGCTCTTCACCAGGGACTGAGAGATTGATTCTCAGCAGCTGCCCCCTAGATGAAAAGTGGCTTCTGTGCCCTAGCCACACCCAGTGGCCATAGCCTAAGTTAAAACTAATTGCACAATTTTAAAAGAATTCTTAGTCTTAAGAGTGGTAAATGATCAGTTTACTAAAAAGAGGAAGAAAGAAAACAGAGATTTCTCCCAGACTGAGACCTAAGAGAGTTCCCTGAAAGAACCTTGAGGAATAAAACACTAAATTAACTCCAAAATTGACAAATCAAATATATATTTGACTGGGAACTGGAAACTTACCCTTGTGAATTCACAAAAGAAAACCTTAAGACCCAGTCAAGACCCAGTGGGGGCCAGCCTGTCCTGAAAGCCGGTTAATTTTACCTTATAGAGAGTAATGCAAAGTGGCTGGTTTTACTTTCTTATTAGAGCCCTTGGCGTGGCGGCTGAAATTAGAAAGTTACTGAGGAGACACTCTCAATGGGCTGGATGGTCCCTGGCCCATTGTGATCAATTATTAAGTAGTCTCTAACAGACAGACAAACAGCTAATATTTACATACTACAAAAGACAGACAAACCGTAACACAAAGCCCAAAAATATGCAGAGAGGTTTAACTTCTGCAAACAAAGCAAGTTACATGCCAAGGAAACAAATGGACAGAACAAAAAGGCAGGTGGAAATCAAAAGGACAGATATACTCCTATTCAGGTACCTTCCCCACCACATCCCGGAAGGGATGAAAACTCTATCTTGGCATAGATGGAGAGGTATAAACCCCACTCCAGGTTTCCCCAAGGGGCCCACCACTAAGCCATATGATAAAGTCATGGAACTGCAGGTGGAGGTCCACTCAGACACCGTAACCTCAGGGCTGTGGAATCACATTCAAACTCTTTCACTCATGAACTCATACAAAACATAGAACATATAAAAACCTACAACTGAACCTGAAAAGACTGACAACCAAACCTGATGGCTAATGAGCTCAAAACACAAAAGACTGACAACCCAAACCTATACCTATACCTGTACCTGTGTACTCATACTTGTGCCTGTACCCGTACCTTACCAGTATCTGTACCTGTACCCTGTACTTATACTTAAGGAGACATCTCTCTCTCCTTTTTGCCTCACCTGTGTCCAGCCATTTCCCCCTTCTCTAGAGATAGACTTACTAATTGGAAAATCTGGGATCCTGTTACCATTCAATAAAAAAAAAAAAAAAGAAAGAAAGAAAATCTGGGATCCTGTTACCATTCAATTAAAAAAAAAAAAAAAGAAAGAAAGAAAATCTGGGATCCTGTGCCTCAAATCCTTGCATCTGAGGGCTCTGGGGTGGAGAGGTGTCCAAGGCCTTCCCCAGGAACCATAAACCAGTGGTGGGCCTAGGTGGGGGTCGGCTGTATCTCACTGGGGCCTCTAGAAATGTGACTGGCACAGCTGAGAAAGAGACTTGGACCCCACTTTGATGCCTTAATCAATAGAAATTGATTGTACCTGTGCAGGGGTCGTTGCCATAAGAGACAAGTGACCCTGAGTGCCAGGTAAAATGGGTTTGTATACCCTAATTACAGCTTAATCAGCAAGCAAACAGGAACAGAAGCCAAATTTGCAGTTAGCTTAAAGGGTGGGGGTAACATTGGCTCATGGGTCATGTTGGGGGGCTTACATAATTCAAGGTGAGAGTACATAAGTTGAGAAACTTCTCGAGAACTTGGAACTTTCCACTTGGGGCTTTTTCTGGCATCAACCCCTCCCTTCCTACTTCCTTATATTTAGGTCTCTTCTCGGGATTTTACCTCCCCACCCTTAAGGGGGCTGGGACTAAAAGACTCAGAGAAGTTTCTTTTCCTAGGGTAGGGGGGCTTGATTATCACAAGTCTAATGAAAAATTGGCCTTGTTCCTGGTCTTAAAGGGAAAAGATTAAGTCTCTCATTATCAAGTATAATATTAGCTTTATAGTTGAAGAAGTCCCTTTCTATTTTTTTTCTGTGATAGTAATGGATATTAAACCTTTTCAAAAGCTTTTCTACTTCAATTGATATCATCATTTGGATTTTTTTCTTTAAGCTGTTAATATGGTGGATTACATTGATTCATTAAATATTGAACCAGGCTTGCATTCTTGGAACCACTCTACTCAGTCATGGTGTATAATTTTTTAAGAAATGTATTGTTGAACACTACTCATTAATATTTTGTTATAGATTTTTGCATCTCATAAGAGATACTGGCCTGTACTTTTTTGTTTTGTTTTCTTTCTTTCTTTTTTTTTTTTTAGAGAAAGAGTCTCACTTTGTCACCCTTGGTAGAGTGCTGTGGCATCACAGCGCACAGCAACCTCCAGCTCTTGGGCTTGGGTGATTTTCTTGCCTCAGCCTCCCAAGTAGCTGGGACCACAGGTGCCCACCACAACACTATTATTTGTTGCAGTTTGGCTGGGGCTCGGCTTGAACCTGCCACCCTCAGTATATGGAGCCAGCGCCCTACTCACTGAGTCACAGGAGCTGCCCTTGTTTTCATTTTTTATGTTTCTTTGTCTTGTTTTTGTATTAGGGTGAAACTAACTTCATAAAATGAGTTTGGAAGTGTTCCCTCCTTATTTATTTTCTGGAAGAGATTATGTGCAATTGGTGTTAGTTCTTTAAACATTTGGTAGAAGCCTGCAATGAAACCATCTGGCCCTGAATTTTCCCTTTTTCAGAGTTATAAATTATGGATTTCTTTAATAGTTATGTAGCTATTCAAATTATCTGTTTTGTATGAGTGAGTTGTGGTGGTTCCCCTATTCCACAGGCTAAGTACAAGTAAAAATTCTGTTAATACCGCTGGAGTCCTCTGATTCAATTCAATTCCAACCTTATATGTTGGGAAACAGCATCAGATCCCATAGCTGAAGGGCTCAGTCCCACAAAACTCTCCCCACTTCAAATTGCTGGCCCTACTATGGCCTGTGCTTCTATGGCCCTACTATTGGCCCACTTTAAATGAGGTCAATGATCCCATCCTTGGGTTCAATTCAATTAATTTTCTTCCACAGTGACAGAACTCAGAAAACACTCACTCTTAGGACAATTATTCCTGTACTATAGTGCCCTAGTATGTCTGATGAATTGCTGTACACTAACAAACGTGTTTACATGATGTCTGAGAACATTTTCCAGTGCTCAGTAGTCCCCATCCAAAATCTGCCCCTGGGCTTGGTGCCTATGGCTCAGCAGTTAGGGCACTGGCCACATACACGAAGGCTGGGGAGTTTGAACCTGACCCAGACCTACTAAAAACAACAATGATAACTAAAACAAAGAAAATAGCCAGGCACTGTGGCAGGCACCTGTAGTCCCAGCTACTTGGGAGGCTGAGGCAAGAGAATACTTAAGCCCAAGAGTTGGAGGTTACTGTGAGCTGTGATGCCACGGTACTCTACTGAGGGTGAGGTAAACTCTGTCTCAAAAAAAAAAAAATCTGCTTCTGAAGAGCAACCCCACCCCCACCATCTAACTTGGCTCCAGTCAATACCCTGTGCCATCCAGAGAACATCTGTCTTGGCCTGGTGAAAAGTGCTCCACTCCACGATGCCCCATCTGTAAAACCTGAACCCAACACTGTCATCTGGCTGCTGCCACCTTCTCCACACAGCCCTTCCATGTGTGGAAATAAGCCTGTGGAAGCTAATAAATGCTGCTGCCTGACTAACTGTAGTCCTCCTGGAACTCTAACTCACCTGAAGACTTCCATGTTCTGCTTTGTTGTTATAAAAAATTCAACTCAAGGACAGCCAGATGGAAGAGAAGCAGAAGGCTAGCTTGACAGGAAGAGGAGCACCTCTCTGGGTGAATCACCCTCCAGGTGTTCACCAGCCCCACTGTCCAGGAATCTGTGGGGCTGAGAGTTTTTAGCCTATAATAACATTTTTTGATTTTTCTTGCCACCAGCCTCCTTTTGAGCCTGCCCAAGCAGGGGTGGGATGTAGGGGATGCTCACCCAATTTTAGCCTTATCAGCATAAACTCAGGTGTTATTAAAAGGGATTATTATAGATAACAAAAAGACACTACTAACCCTTATGAAATTTCAAGGGCTTTAGATACTCTGTGTCAAGAATAAAGACAAGGTGTACTTTATTTATAACATAATTATTTACAGTTTCCAGGAGAAAGGGTTGTGCCCTGCCTGGGGAAGAATGCCACAGAGGCAACATACTGGGAAGCATTGGACAGGGAACTGGGATTAAGTTCCTTTATCATGGCTCGGCACCTGTGGCTCAAGTGGCTAAGGCACCAGCCACATACACCTAAGGTGGTGGGTTCAAATCCAGCCAGGGCCTGCCAAACAACAATGAGGGCTGCAACCAAAAAAATAGCCAGGCGTTGTGGCGGGCACCTGTGGTCCCAGCTACTTGGGAGGCAGAGGCAGGAGACTTGCTTGAGCCCAGGAGTTAGAGGTTGCTGTGAGCTGTGATGCCACAGCACTCTACCCAAGGGGACAGCTTGAGGCTCTGTCTCAAAAAAAAAAAAAAAGTTCCTGTATCACAGTTGGTGGGGGGAGGAAACAGGGGAGGCAGGGTAAGCTGATGTAGGATTGGCTAGTTTGAATAATTTCAGTAGGCTCTGGGGCATAGGGCTGTTGCCTCATCGTATGTGGGTCCTAGGAGGACTAGGACAGGTAAATAGTCACCTAGAGTGAGAAAGCTTGATTAGAGTTGGGTGGAGGTTAGAGCTCTGGACTGTCATCTGAAATTAAAGTCTGTTGAAGCAGAAATAATTTTTTTTTTTTTGAGGCAGAGTCTAACTCTGTTGCCTTGTTGCCCTGAATAAAGTACCATGGAGTCATAGCTCATGGCATGTTGCAGGAAGATGAGGCCCAATGGGGAGAAAGAGCACCCAAACACCGTATTTAAGAGGAAAAAGGTTTTTATTCAGCTGGCAGAGCTTTTGGCATGGACGAATTCAAAATGGCCACACTCCCCAACTGGCTTGGTCTTTCATTCTTTATCTCCAGACAGAAAGTTCCAACCCACAGGTACTTTTCTCACTGATTAGTTTGAATCAAGCAGGAGAAGCTGTTTCAACCCCCACAGAACTACAGGATTTCACAGAAGTGGAAATTTCTAGGTCCCAGGAAGTTAAGTCTACAAATTCCTAAGAGCCAAGTCACCATGGAGAGGACCCTTCAGGTGTAACCTTGGGGTCTTTTTGAGAAGATGGTAGTTCTCCTAGACCTCACCCTTCCCAGATATCCTCTCTCAACAACCTCAAATGATTTGGCTCAAGCAATCCTTTTGCCTCACCCTCCTGAGTAACTGGGACTATAGGTGTCTGCCACATGGCCCAGCTACTTTTTTTCTAATTTTAGTAGAGACAGAGTTTAGCTCTTGCTCAGGATGGTCTCCAACTCCTGAACTCAAGCAATCCATGCTCCTCGGCCTCCCAGAGTGCTAGGATTACATGCATGAGCCACTGCACTCAGCCATAAATAATTTTGTGAAGGTTTATTATTATTATTATTATTTGGAGACAGAGCCTCAAGCTGTCGCCCTGGGTAGAGTGCCGTGGCATCACAGCTCATAGCAACCTCCAACTTCTGGGCTCAAGTGATTCTCCTGCGTCTGCCTCCCAAGTAGCTGGGACTACAGGTGCCTGCCACAACCCCCCACTATTTTCTGGTCGCAGCCGTCATTGTTATTTGGCAGGCCTGGGCTGGATTCAAACCTGCCAGCTCAGGTGTATGTGGTTGGCGTCTTAGCTGCTTGAACCACAGGCGCCGAGCCTTTTGTAAAGTTTTACTAATAGCCAAATGTGTGATGGCTCATGCCTGTAATCCTAGCACTCTGGGAGGCTGCAGCAAGTGTATAGATAGAGCTTAGGAGTTTAAGACCAGCCTGAGCAAGAGTGAGAGAGTGAGAAACCCCCACCCTTGTCTCTACTAAAATAATGAAAAACTGAGGTAAGAGGATCGCTTGAGCCCAAGAGTTTGAGATTGCTGTGAGCTGTGATGCCATAGCACTCTACCAAGAGTGACAAAGTGAGAACTCTGTCTCACAAAAAATAAAAAAGCCAAATGTGAGGATCAACCCAGGAAGACCAAAAAAGTTGGGGGTATTCCGGAGTTTGTCACAAGGTGAAAGGTTTTTATAGGAAGTTTTTAAAAAAGGGATGGAGATTTCTCATACCAAGGTTGTCCTCTTTTTTTTGGAGGGTACGATATAGAAATTATAATCATCAGATACAGATTACATCATGGAAACTAAAATTCCACCTGCAAGACAATTAGTACAACTTCATGCTTCTGCTGATTTTAAAGCAAATCAGCATCCTATTCAGCAGGTTATACACTGATCAGTACATCAACAATACAAGGAATTTACAAGAAGATTCTGTTTGTAGACAAAAAGATTGCCATGGAGTCACAATACCCACCACAGGCAGATTACTTTGGAAACCTGCTTCTTTCTAGGAAAAGCTGTCCAATGTGACCTACAGGTTATCAGTTTGTATTTGAAAGGTAGGCTCATGGGAGGTGGACTCCTTTGAGAGAGGCAGGAGACCAAGGAAGGGGACTTGGCCTTAGTATCAAGCTGTCCAGAACAGGCGTGTTTGGCACATAAACGTAGGGAAGATCTTAGTCACAAGTTCACAGAAGCTGGAAGTATGGTTAATGTACATAAACATATACTGTCACTATAAAACAAAGGATGCTGAATTGGGTACAAATATAACATCCAGGTAGACACCCAACCCAAACTAGAAGTAGTATCTGAGTTAGCTTTTATCCTATTTTTGGTATGTTAACTCTATAATTTTTGCAGGTAGTCTTTATCTAGTTGAGGATGACTTCCTTTATTCCTAGTTTGCTGAGATTTTTGTTATGAAAGGATGTTGAATTCTGTCAAATGCTTTTATACATTATTTGAAATAATCATATAGTTTTCTTTTGTCAATGTAATGTAGAGAATTACATTATAATAGAGTTTTTTTTGTTTTGTTTTGGTTTTTTTTAGAGACAGAGTCTCACTTTGTCACCCTTGGTAGAGTGCTGTGGCATCACAGCTCATAGCAACCTCCAGCTCTTGGGCTTAGGCAATTCTCTTGCCTCAGCCTCCCAAGTAGCTGGGATTACAGGCACCCACCACCACACCCAGCTACGTTTTTGTTGTTGTTGTTGCAGTTTGGCCGGGAATGGGTTTAAACCCACCACTCTCAGTACATGGGGCCGGCGCCCCACTCACTGAGCCACAGGCGCCAACTTCTGTTTTGTTAGACAGAGTCTCAAGCTGTCACCCTGGGTAGAGTGCTGTGGCATCACAGCTCACAGCAACCTCAAACTCTTGGGCTTAAGCAATTCTCTTGCCTCAGTCTCCCAAGTAGCTGGGACTACAGGCACCCACTGCAAAGCCCGGCTATTTTAGTTGTTGTTGTTGCAGTTGTCATTGTTGTTTTAGCTGACCCGGGCTGGGTTTGAACTAGCTAGTCTCCGTGTATGTGGCCAAGGCTCTACCCACTGAGCCATGGGCAATGCCTATAATAGACTTTTCAATGTTAAACCATTCTTATATTTCTAGGTTAAGCCCATTTGTCCATGATAAACCTCAACTGTCTATATATGACCAAAATAAATCTGCTCATATTTTATCAAGGATTTTTGTACCCATATTGAAGAAAATTATAAATGTTTTACCCCAAAATACATTCTTTGATGTATTTTCAGATGGCTGTCATGATTCTCACAGATGGGGTAATACTACAAAGCTAACTTTGGGGGTGAAAGTAAAGGATAAACATGGATACATCTGTAGCCAGGTTTACCCTTTACTCTCACTCTGATCTAGAAAACATTAACTGAGAGCCTAACTAGAAACATTTACCATCTATTCTCTCTGAGGACTGTTCTCTGTAAGGTTTCATTTGTATAACCAGACCACTTTCACTGACTAGCTGAGTCTCTTCCTATCTCCCTCCCTAAACCTGTTTTTCTGCTTTCAATACCCCATTCTTTAAAAACCAGTGTATCTCCTTGAGGAGTTGATTCTTCTTTCTGAGTATTCTCTTTTATACATGTTAAATAAAATAAAATTTTGTCTTCATCCTCCTATTAATCAATCTGCCTCTTATCAGTGATTTTCCAGCATATTTTAGTGGGGTAAGAGCCTTTGCTCCCTACAATATTCATGGAATCTGTAATTTTCTTTATTTTTTTCTTTCTTTTTTCCCACTTTATCGCCCTTGGTAGAGCACTGTGGCATCACAGCTCACACCAACCTCCAGCTCTTGGGCTTAGGTGATTCTCTTGCCTCAGCCTCCTGAGCAGCTGGGACTATAGGCGTCCCCCCAATACCCGGCTATTTTTTGGTTGCAGTTTGGCCAGGGCCAGGTCTGAACCCACCACCCTCGGTATTTGGGGCCGAAGCCCTACTTACTGAGCCACAGGGACCGCCCAGGAATCTGTTTTCTTATAATCTTTTCATAAAATTTTGGTACCAGGATCACATAAGTCCCCTAAACAAGTTCCAAAGCTTTCTCTCCCCTTGTATTTTCACAGACAGTGTGTCTAGTATTGATATTATTTCTTCTATAATTGTTTGATAGAATTCACCAGTACAGCCTCCTAGGGGAGACTGTTTGTAAGGGAAAAATTTTTTGTAATAAATTAAATAGATATTTGGCTCTTTATGTGTTCTATTTCATTGTGTCAGCTTTTCTAATTGTAAGTTACTTGTCTAACCTTAGTTAACTCTTTTTCTTTTCTTTTTTTTTTTGAAACAGAATCTCACTCTGTTGCTCTGGGTAGAATGCCTTGGCATCAGCAACCTTAAACTCCTGGGCTCAAGCGATCCTTTTGCTTCAGCCTCTCCAGTAACTGGGACTACAGGCGCCCACCGCAACACCTGGCTATTTTTTGTTGTAGTTACCACTGCTGTTTTAGCTGGCCCAGGCCGGGTTTGAACCCTCTACCCTCGGTATATGGGGCCGGCACCCTACCCAGTGAGCCACAGGCAGTGCCTCAAATATTTTCTATTTTTCATAGAGATGGTGTCACTTTCTAGATCAGTGGTTCTTAACTTTCCTAATGCCACAACCCTTTAATGTAGTTCCTGTTGGTCACGACCCACAGGTTGAGAACTGCTGCTCTAGATCATGCTGGTCTGTAACTCCTGGGCTCAGGTGATCCACCTGCCTAAGCCTCCCGAAGTTCTGGATTACAGGTGTGAGCTGGCCTAACCATAGTTAACTCTTAAAAGTGGATTATAGACTAAAAGACCTCAAACATAGGAAACCATACAGTCAAAGGTGTGGATTGCATGTTTGTGGGTACACACAAGCTATTTGTTGTGGGAGAATGAAAGGTGAGAAGTGATGGTGAAGGGGTCTCAGGAATAATTTTTTTTTTTTTTTTTGAGACAGAGCCACAAGCTGTCCCCCTGGGTAGAGTGCCATGGCATCACAGCTCAGAGCAACCTCCAACCCCTGGGCTCAAGCGAGTCTCCTGCCTCTGCCTCCCAAGTAGCTGGGACCACAGGTGCCCGCCACAACGCCTGGCTGTTTTTTGGTTGCAGCCATCATTGTTGTTTGGCGGGCCTGGGCTGGATTCAAACCCACCACGTTAGGTGTATGTGGCTGGCGCCTTAGCCACCTGAGCCACAGGCGCCGAGCCGGGTCTCGGACTTGCCTTTTTCCCCTAGATTGATTTGCTGAAAAGATCAACTCACAGTTATGGTAGATTAATAAGAGAAAGGTCTATTTCAAAATACCATGCACATGGGGGGAACCACAAGAATGATTTCCCAAAGTCTCAGTGACAGTTAGTGGCTTTTAAAGATGCCTTTTAGAAGGGAGGGGGGAGAGAACTGGAAAGTGTCCGTATAGCAAGTGGTTGCTGAGGGGTGAGGGAATGGGTAGATGAGGGAAACTGATTTATAAATTAACCTGAGAGACAGGTATTGTGCTTCAAAGATCTTGTAACCAGGTCTATTAGCATGTGATAAGGAGTCTAGCAGCCCTTCAAGATTTTAGGTAGAAAGAGAAAAGTCTTCTTTCAGAGTTTACTGATTATGATAGCCTTTAATTCAAAATAATTCTTATACCAAGGAATCATATTTTGGGGTGAAATTTTCTTAGCTCCTTCAGAGGAAACAGATTGGCAGTGGGTCAGGTGCCTCTGAATCTCCTTTTCAATGGCTTGGTCCTTGGGCCTTGGCTCAGCTTGTCTAGTCCACTGGTAGCAAAAATCCTACCACATCAGTTTAGAGACACCCAGTCCCCCACTCTAGATATCTGATCACCCTGTCTGGCCTTCAGCAAGAATCTTGTTAAGTCAGTTTGCTACCACCCACCCAGGTTTATTGCTCACTACTCTAAAAGAAGCCAATACACTGAAGACAATGTGACTATGTGGTATAAACAATATTTTGGGCTCGGCGCCTGTGGCTCAAGTGGCTAAGGTGCCAGCCACATACACCTAAGGTGGCAGGTTCGAATCCAGTCCTGGCCCGCCAAACAACAGTGACGGTTGCAACCAAAAAATAGCCAGGCATTGTGGCAGGCAACTGTGGTCCCAGCTGCTTGGGAGGCTGAGGCAGGAGACTCCCTTGAGCCCAGGAGTTGGAGGTTGCTATGAGCTGTGATGCCGCGGCACTCTACCCAGGGACACAGCTTGAGGCTCTGTCTCAAAAAAAACCCCACAACAATATTTTGAATTGAGGCCTTTAGAGAATACTGGTTATTAGAAGGGGCTTTTCCTTTCCTTCTATTAGTGTAAACCTGACTGACCTGTTAGATCAAAGGGTAAGGGGACTCACTTCCCTTCCTGTCTTGTTATCTCAATATTTACAGGAAGGAAGATCAAGATTGCTAGTAGGCCAGGCTAAGTCATTTAAAACTCAATACTCACATCTTAAGTTAATTTACAAGTCAATCTGTTTCCCCCATCTATTCCTCCTCCCCAACAACTACTTATTATATCTATACACCTCATTGTCCCCTTCCCTTCTTTTTTTTTGAGACAGAGTCTCACTTTGTCACCTCGGTAGAGTGCTATAGCATCACAGCTCACAGCAATCTCCAACTCTTGAGTGTAAGCCTCAGCCTCCCGGGTAGCTGGGACTACAGGTGACTGCCACAATGCCTGGCTATTTTTTTGTTTGTTTGTTTGTTACCATTGTTGTTTTAGCTGGCCTGGGCCAAGTTGGAACCTGACAACTGTGGTGTATGAAGCCAGTGCCCTACCCACTGAGTAAAGGCACTGCCAGTCCCCCTCCCTTCTAAAAGGCATGTAGAACATATCTGAACTACTTTGGGTCATTGAGTAATCACTCTTGTGATTCTCCCCCATTCATGTGGTATTTGGAAATAAATATTTATCTTATTGGCTCAGCACTCATTGCACAGTGGTTACAGTGCCAGTCACATATACTGAGGCTGGCAGGTTCAAACCCAGCTGGGGCCAGGTAAGCAACAGTGACAACTGCAACAGAAAAATAGCTGCATATTGTGGCAGGCACCTGTAGTCCCAGCTACTTGGGAGGCTGAGGCAAGAGAATCACTTAAGCCTAAGAGTTTCAAGTTGCTGTGAGCTGTGATGCCACAGCACTCTACTGAGGGTGAAATAGTGAGATTCTGTCTCTCTCTCTCTCTCTCTATATATATATATATACATATATATATATGCATGTGTGTGTGTGTGTGTGTGTGTATTTCTCTTATTAATCTGTCCTTTTTTTGTGTGATAGAGCCTCAAGTTGTCACACTGGGTAGAGTGCCCTGTCATCACAGCTCACAGCAACCTCCAACTCCTGGGCTCAAGCAATTCTCCTGCCTCTGCCTCCCAAGTAGCTGGGATTACAGGTTCCTGCCACAACACCCGGCTATTTTTTGGTTGTTTGGTGGGCCGGATTGGATTTGAACCAGCCAGCTTAGGTGTATGTGGCTGGTACCTTAGTCCCTTGAGCCACAGGCGCTGAGCCATTATTAACCTGTCTTAATTGTGAGTTGATCTTTCAGTGAACTTTCAGGGAAAGGGGGACATTTCCCTTTACCTCTAAACAGCACAGAAATAGGGCAGTGCCTGTGGCTCACTGGGTAGGGCACCAACCCCATATACCAGGGTGGTGGGTTTGAACTGGGCCCGGCTAAACTGCAATAAAAAAATAGCTGGGTATTGTGGTGGACGCCTGTTGTGCCAGCTACTTGGGATGCTGAGGCAAGAGAATTAGTTACGCCCAGGAGTTTGAGGTTGCTGTGAGCTGTGACCCCACGGCACTCTACCCAGGGTGATAGCTTGAGGGAAAAAGTAGAAAAGAGAATGGGAGACAGGAGGTGAAGATCAGTTGGGACCTAAAACAACCAGACCAGCTGTGTCCTGTCTGCACTAGACTGACAAACTCCATCTTATTCTCACTGCATGTGCTTACATTAAGGCCTCACGGTTGCCAGCTGAGAACTTTAGTTAATGTCAGTTCTGGTTTTGTTCTAGAGAAATCTGGTATTTCTATATCTAGTCTGTATTAAGGGAGCTTAGGCCTCAAGCCCAAATGATAGCCCATTGGGCTGTATTCTGTCTGATAGGTCTCAGGATTGTTGCAGGAAGATAAGGTCCAACAGAGAGAAAGAGCACCCAAACCCCATGTTTATAAGAGGAAGGGCTTTTATTCACAGGCCGGAAATTTAAGGCATAGAATTCCAAATGGCCATGCTCCCTCCCCAACTGGCTTGGTCTTTCTCGTTTCATCTCCACTCAAAAAGTTCCAACCCACAGGTACCTTTTTCAATGGCCAGTTTGAATCAAGTGGGAGATGCTATTCCAGCCCCCACAGAACTATAAGATTTCACAGAAGTGGAAATTTTCAAGTTCCAGGAAGTTAAGTCTATAAATTCCCAAGAGCTGAGTCACCACGGACAGGACCCTGCAGGTATATCCTTGTGGTCTCCTTGAGAAGACCTGTTCTCCTAGACCTCACCCTTCTCAGGTATCTCAGTATGAATACTGCTTCTAACTAAAAGACAATGAAATTTTACAATAACACAGCTGGGCTGACATATCATCTTGACTCTGAAGAAAAATGGACAGTGTGAGAGAGAGTATTCTTTTTTCTAGGATACTAGGAAAAAGCAAAGTCTAAGAGAACAGAGGTCTTCTCAAGGAGACCAGAAGGATACACCTGCAAGGTCCTCCCCATGGTGACTCAGCTGGTAAGAATTTGTAAAAACTTAACTTCCTGGGACTTGGAGGCTGATGTTTGCTTCCACTTCTGTGAAAGTCAGAACCTGCTTCTCCAGCTTGATCCAAACTAACCACTGAGAAAGGTACCGGTGGGCCAGAACTTTTTGACTGGGGACAAACGGGAAAGACCAATGATGGCACCTGTGGCTCAGTGAGTAGGGCGCCAGGCCCATATACAGAGGATGGTGGGTTCAAACCCAGACCAGGCCAAACTGCAACAACAACAACAAAATCGCTGGGCGCTGTGGCAGATACCTGTAGTCCCAGCTACTCAGGAGGCTGAGGCAAGAAAGACCTTGTCTTTAACCTCACCTAAGCCCAAAAGTTGGAGGTTGCTGTGAGCTGTGATGCCAAAGCACTCTATCAAGGGCAACAGAGTGAGACTCTGTCTCTAAAAGAACAAAAAAAAAAGAAAAGAAAACAATGACTGGCGGCGCCTGTGGCTCAGTGAGTAGGGTGCTGGCCCCATTTACCAAGGGCCATATACCAAGGGTGGCAGACTCGAACCCAGCCCTGGCCAAACTACAATATCAAAAAAAAAAAAATAGCCAGGCATTGTGACGGGCACCTATAGTTCCAGCTACTCAGGAGGCTGAGGGAAGAGAATCTCCTAAGCCCAGGTGTTGGAGGTTGCTGTGAGCTATGTGATGCCACGGCACTCAGCTGAGGGTGATAAAGTGAGACTCTGTCTTTACAAGATACAAAAAGAAAAAATTGAAAAAAAATCAACACTGACAACTGCAATCGAAAAATGGCAGGATGTTGGGCGGGCCCCTGTAGTCCCAGCTACTTGGGAGGCTCAGGCAAGAGAATCGCTTAAGCCCAAGAGTTTGAGGTTGCTGTGAGCTGTGACACCATAGCACTCTACCAAGGGTGACACAGTGAGACTCTGTCTCAAAAAAAAATGTCAAAGTGGAAATTAAAACCATATTTATATATCTAATTTACAGAGTATAAAAACATTTAACAAAAAAATAAAATAGGACGGGCATGGCAGCTCACTACTGTAATCCTAGCACTCTGGGAGGCTGAGGCAGGTGGATTGCTTGAGCTCACTAGTTCAAGACCAGCCTGAGTAAAAACTGATACTCCTGTCTCTACTAAAAATAGATAAACTGAGGCAAAAGCATCATTTGAGCCCAAGAGTTGGATGTTTCTGTGAGTTATGACACCACTGCACTCTACCCTGAGCAACAGCTTGGGATTGTCTCAAAAAAAAAAAAAAAAGGAAAGAGAAAATAATAAGTTGCCTCATCACCTGTAGCTCAGGGGCTAGGGTACCAGCCACATACACCAGAGCTGGAGAGTTCGAACCCAGCCTGGGCCTGCCAAACAACCGTGATAACTACAACCAAAAAATAGCTGGGCCTTGTTGCAGGTGCCTGTAGTCCCAGCTACTTGTGAGGCTGAGGCAAGAGAATCGCTTAAGCCCAAGAGTTTCAGGTTGCTGTGAGTTGTGACACCATGGCGCTCTACTGAAGGGGACATAGTGAGACTCTGTGTCAAAAAAAAATAATGATAAGTAAAACCTAGGTAAACTGGTAAGATAAATAAGTTAGGTACTTAAAAGATTAATAGTCTGTATTAAAATATATGTTTAAAAGACAGCAAATAAAAATTCTTCTTCTGCCTGTTTGTGTGTCTGTATATGTCATATTCCTATTATATTTCATTATCAAAATAATGCAAAAGAGCTAATAGTTGGCTTTAAAAAAGAAAGAGAAAGTAAATGCTTATATCAAGTATTTTGTCAGGAAAACAGAAAAGAAATCAAATGCCTTTTTGTTCAGGTGACTTGGTATTCTTTCATAAATAAAATTAGTTTTAAAACTGTTATTGATGCTGGTGTGGATGTGGAGAAAAGGGAACACTCCTACACTGCTGGTAGGAATGTAAACTAATATGTTCCTTTTGGAAAGACATCTGGAGAACACTTAGAGAACTAAAAATAGACCTGCCATTTGACCCTGCAATTCCTTTATTAGGTATATTCCCCGATGACCAAAAATCGCATTACAACAAAGACATTTGTATCAGAATGTTCATTGCAGCCCAATTCATAATTGCCAGGTCATGGAAAAAGCCCAAGTGCCCATCGATCCATGAATGGATCAACAAACTGTGGTTATGTACACCATGGAATACTAGGCAGCCATAAAGAAAGATGGAGACTTTACATCCTTCATGTTCACATGGATGGAGCTGGAGAATGTTCTTCTTAGCAAAGTATCACAGGAATGGAAGAAAAAGTATCCAATGTACACATGTCTATTATGAAATTAATTTAAACCTTTTTATATGAAAGTTTTAACCTAATAACAACCTAAGGATACGGGGAGGGGGGAGTGAGTGGAGGGAGAGGGATTCGAGGGTTCACTTCTGTGATTCATCTTACAAGGGTACCAGTGAATCTTTCTATGAGTAGAATATGAACGTTTTAACACAATAACTAAGAAAGTTCCATGAAGGCTATGTTAACCAGTTTGATGGAAGTGTTTCAGATTGTGTGTGAAAACACCACACTGTACCCCTGAAGTGCATCAATGTATACAGTTACCATTCAATAAAAAAAAAAAAGTTAGATGGAAAATTAAAAAAAAAAAAAAAGAAAGTTCAAACTTCCCTCATCCCCACACCACTGACTCACCTTACCCTGCTCTTTTTTGCATAGCCTTTCAATCTTCTTTATACTGTACCATTTACTTTGGTATTAAGCTTGTTCTGTGTCTCTCCTCTCTCTAAATAACCTCCACAAGAGCAGAGAGTTTGTCTGTGTCATTCAAGGATTGATCCCAGTGCCAGGAATAGCATAGTACCTGATACACAGAGGGGCCCCTCTTTGTCACAGAGTGACTCTAATGCCAAGCATCACAATTGAGATTCAATGAATAAGAATAGCTAATATTTTTATCCCCTCTCTCTGACTTTTAGTGAATATTCATCCGGATCCAAACTCAGAAGGGAGAGAGGAATCTTGGTCTCTTGCTCCAAATCACCCACATGACCTACCTCTGGTTTGAAGAAGGCAGTCAGTACAAAAAAAAATCTTGACAGTGGGCCTTGGCAGGAGCATTTACACTGGCAGCAGGGCTTGGCTTTAAAATCACTGATGGAAACTAGGAAGTAAGTGGCAGTTGTTTTGTGATTATCCTGGAGCATAACTTGAAATAAACTTGGTAGTCTTGGGGACTTGGTAGGAGTAGAGCTGGAGAAATGTGAGCTTTGTTCTTTCACTTATTTATCCTTTAATAAAGAAATCATTGCGCTGGTATGGTCTGTGAAGTACAGGCTACATAGATACTTATACTGCATACACACAATTATCTCTCTAGAGTAGTTTAATTCATGGGAAGAAATAAGTTAATTCACTTCTTCATTATGGAGCTTAAAACTGTGAGAGAGAACAGACACCCTCCCCCCCACACACACACACGTACGTGAGCACACACACCTAACCAATCATGATGTTTATTTAATTGAAGCACAGATGTAGGTTCAAACCTAGATCATACAAAAACTACTTCACCTCCCTGAAATCAGTTTCATTGTTTGCGAACTGATGAAAAAATATTCACCTTGAGTCTCTGAGAATAGAATACTCTATGCAGAATTTCCTAAACGTATTTGACCACAGAATTCTTTTTTCAGGGAACATCTCATAAAATTGATATACCTGCTTTTAGATCATTGATCATGTTATAACTTTTCTTGGTAATTTATCTAAGTATTTAACTCGTTGTAGATTACCGGCACTCACTATCCAATGTATTGAATACTGGGGTATATAAGCAAAAGAGCATTGCAAGTTCATGCTTTGAAGTTTTCCTTGTGCCCCTTCCCTTCCTATTCAAACACATAGAAATGACATGAAAATAAAAAATGAAATGAGGCTGGTCTGAGTGCAGTGGTGTTCACAACTAATTGATCACAACCAGTGACAGATTCATTTGTTCCTTCTCCATTCCCACTGCTTCACTTGACTAGCCTTAAAAAATTTTTTCAAGATAAAATTAAAAGGATATTGACAGATTTAAAAATAAGAACATCTTAGTGGGCAAGAGGTTGGACAGAAAGACAAAGTGATAGGCAGGAATAAAATCACAGGCCTGCTGGGCTCCATCTCCAGAAACAGAAAGAACACACAGACGTGTAGGTCCCCAGGACCCAGAGAACCTTCCTATGAGTGCCCACTGCAAGGTCGGGAACCAGAGTGAGGCCTGCCTCTTAAAAATCAGAGTTTAGGGTAAGGCTGACCCAACAGTAAAAGAAAAGGTGAAAAGAAAGTGTTGCCACCAGCTAACACCTGGGGATTAGAGCTTATATATTATAAGACTACATACCTAGGTGGGCAAGGAAAGCTACCTAAACTTAGCTGGAGCTGCATTCTGCTCCAAGAACTGCATGGATCTGCAACATCCTCAGTTACACTGTGGGGAGAGCCCTGAGATTACAAGATAAACCACCAGTCATGGGGAATGAAGGGGAAGGGTGAACACAGAGATAAGAAAAATAACTCCTGCACAAGGGGAGCCAGCAAACCAAATTAAAGACTCAAACAGGGATAATGAATGTTGAGAAAGACAACCCAACAAAATTAATTTGGAGATAAGTTCACTCCTGATGAAATTAAAATAATGTTAAAAATAAGAAGATTTGGGATACTCAAAGAAATAAAGAAATAGCATGTATTAAAAAAAATAAGTATGACAAGAAGGGCAAAGTGAAGCAAGAACTGTTGAACATTTCCTTTAAAAGAACCAATTAAAAATTCTGAAAACTCACCCAGAAAGTGGCACCGACTGATAAAAAGAAAAAGTAATTGTGAGTATGTGCAAGAGGTGATGCTCATATTTAAGCCCGGCAGGGGCTGCAGAGGAGCAGAAAATTGCAAAAAGAGAAAAAAACATTCAAAGAGATAGTGGCTGAGAATTTTCCACAACTGAGGAAAGATATGAATCTTTCAATTAAAAGATTAATATTAAGATTAGTATCTTAATCTTTGGCTCAGTGAGTAGGGCCCTGGACCCATATACTGAGGGTGGTAGGTTTGAACCCAACCCCAGCCAAACTGCAACTACGACAACTACAAAAATAGCTGGGCATTGTGGCAGGTGCCTGTAGTCCTAGCTACTCGGGAGGCTGAGGTAAGAGAATCACTTAAGCCCAAGAGCTGGAGGTTGCTGTGAGCTGTGACACCACAGCACTCTTCCAAAGGTGACAAAGTGAAACTCTGTCTCTTTAAAAAAAAAATCCACACTGAGCACTGAGGGGCATAAATAAAAATAAACTGATACGTAGCTATATCATGGTACTCATAAAACAATAGAACATCAAGAGTAACAAGAAAATCTTAAGGAAAGTCATATAAACCACATACACACAAAAAAATTACACTAACAGTAGGCTTCTGATTAACAACAACAAATGTAAGAAAATTAGTGTTAAGTGAAAGTAAGTGTTAAGAGAAAATAGTCAACCCAGAATTCTATATCCAGACAAACTAACTATTCAAGATTGAGAGCTAAAAATATTTTCAAATATACAAAGACAAAAAGCATTTCCATCTAAATGCTAAACCACTACTGAAAATCTTCTTGACAAATACTTCACCAAAAAGAAAATAGAACCCAGAAGGAAGGTGGAATATAAGAAATATATTTACTCTTCCCACACACACCCTCCCTTCCAGCCACAGAGCTCCTAGAACGTTTCAAATTCCTGAGTGATACTAGTATCTTTTGTTTTTCATAATGAGCCCCTGTGGATCACACCTGAGTTTATGCTAATGATATGCCTTAGGGTGGGGCCCCCTGGTACCCTTAGCCTGGCACTGGTCACTGCACAGACTAAGTGTACAGGGTTGAAACATTTGGTCCTGCCCATCCACCTCTGGGAGGTTGATGGGGAAGCTTAAACTATAGGAACTCTGGAATAACGAGATGCAAAGAGGTTGATAAATGCTGAGAGGGTGGCACACCTCAGATCCACAGGGACAGAAGCTCCTATACTTGGGACCCTTCCAGATCTCTCCCTATGCAGTCTTCTTCTGGCTATTGATCTGTACCCTGTATCCTGTATATATTCCTTACAATAAGCCAGTAAACATAAGTAAAATGTTTACCTCTGTTCTGTGAGCCATTCTAGGAAATTATCAAACCCAAAGAGGGGGTGTGGGAACCCTGATTTATACTGAGTATGTCAGAAGCACAGGTCACCACTGGGACTTGTGATTGACATCTGAATTGGAAACAATCTTGTGGGGACTGAATCCTTAACCTGTGAAATCTGATGCTATCTCCAGATAGGTAATGTCAGAATTGAATTGAATTATGGACACCCACTTGCTATCTGCGGGAATTGCTTGGTGTGGGAAAGGAAAAGGCACACACATTTTGGTGATAAGGTATGTTCCGTGCTGAGTGTGACAGTAGGAACAACTTTGTGATTTTCACTATCCCGCACAAGAAGAGTGAGATTCAAGAAATGGGCAAGATTAGAAAAATTGATAATGTAAGTTACTATTGTAGCTATTTTTAAAAATACTATTATTTTGGCTGGGCACCTGTGGCTCAATCGGCTAAGGCACCAACCACATACACCTAAGGTGGAGGGTTCGAATCCCCAGCCCGGGCCCGCCAAACAACAATGATGGCTACAACCAAAAAATGGCCAGGCGTTGTGGCCGGCGCCTGTGGTCCCAGCTACTTGGGAGGCGGAGGCAGGAGACTCGCTTAAGCCCAGGAGTTGGAGGTTGCTATGAGCTGTGATGCCATGGCACTCTACCCAGGGGAGGATAGCTTGAGGCTCCATCTCAAAAAAAAAAAAAAAAACTATTGTTTTGAAAATTTGGAACTAAGATTTTTGACAATAGCAAGAAAGATGGGGAGAAAGGCTATAATGAATACAAAATATGCGATGGTTTTAGTTTTATTTAGGGGGAAGATAAGGTCGCCAGATCTAGCAAACAAAAACAGAAGGCAACCAATTAAATCTGAATTTCAGATAAACAACAAGTCATTTTTAACATGTCCCATACAATATTTGGGATATCTGTATACTTAAAAAAAAGATTTGTTGTTTATCTGAAATTCAAATTTAATTGGGTGCCCTGGTTGTTTTTTTTTTATACATATGTAAACTTTTTAGTCTAATCATTCATTTAAGAAGTATTTATTCGGGATCTATTATTAAATACTTAATGAGACACGAGTTCAAATTCTGACTTGTGTTAGACTTTATATAAATGTAAATTCAACCTATACAAGAAGTCTTCCTACAAAGCAATTGTCCCCCAAAAAGTAGTTCATCATTCATTAGTAGACAATAATTTCCACTCCATGTGTCACATATGCTTTTGTTCTGAAATTGTATTAAAGGGAAGTAATGAAAAATGCCTTTTCTCTTTTTATTTTGGTTTTCCATCTAAAAATATTCTGTATTTATACTAGAATATGTAGTTAGCCCAGTTAACTGATTAATAAGTAATATAAACATATAACTCAAACTAGGTAGCAATTTGGAATTTATAAAGTGTTTCTTACCTGCATGACTTCAGTAAATCTGCCCAGCAGTCATAAGGCAGGTACTATTCTCATCCCCAGTTGTCAAATAGGACGGGCTCTGGGTGGGTAAGGATGCTCCACATCCACTTATGTCTCAAGCAACAGGACTCAGATTCCAACCCAGATCCCCTCACTCCAGACTATGTACCTAGAGCAGGAACGGTGTCCAAGGAAGCAAGAAGCAAGATCTTGACACCCAAATACAATTCCCATTGTTTCTCTGCCATATCTTCCTTAGTAAAAATGGTATCGTCTGTTTAAAAGATGACTATGTCTATGTATGTAGTGTGCCTGTTTAGTTATCTATTCCTTTATGACAAATCATCCAAAATGTGGTGGCCCAAAGCAGCAAGAGTTATCATCTCCCAGTATCTGTGGGCACTGGTCAGCTGAATCCTTTGATTCAGCATCTTCCCCAGCCCGGCAATCAAAGTGTTGGTTTGGGCTGGGAGGAAATCTACCTCCCAGCTCACTCATGTGGCTGCTGGCAGGCCTCAGTCCTCAGAGGTCATCAGACTAAAGATTTCTTCCCCACCACCCTTTAGACAGAATCTCAAGCTGTCACCCTGGCTGGAGTGCCATGGCATCATCATAGCATACAGCAACCTCCAATTCTTGGGTTCAAGTGATCCTCTTGCCTCAGTTTTTCTACTATTAGTAGAGACTCACTAAGAGGGGGTCTCACTCTTGTTCAGGCTGGTCTCAAACCTGTGAGCTCAAGCAATCCACCCACCTCGGCCTCCCAGGTGAGCCACCACGCCCAGCCTGGACTAAAGACTTCCATTCCTTGATGCTGGCTGGAGGCTGCTGTCACTTCTTTGCCACATGGGTCTGTCCACATGGCAGGTAGCTTTATCAATGTGAGCTCAGGAGAGAGTGTTATCCAGATAAAGGTCACAGTCTTCTGCAGCCAGTCTAGGAAGTGACATCCCCCTACTTTTGCTGTATTCTATTGGTTAAAAGGGAGGCCCACACTCAAAAGAGTATACAATGGCATTAATACCAGGAAGTGAGAACCACTGGGGCTTGGAATATTCACCAACTCAGGGGACTAAGCAGTATAACATTTATTTTCCTGTAATAATTTCTATTTTAAGCCCATTTTAGATGATGAAAGCTTGATTTTTGTTAATTCACATCCTTTCCCCAAGGTTGAAGTTTCTGGGAAGGCATGCTGCTAGGAGGGGGCCTGGCTGAGCCAGCCATCAGTGTCATCAGCCTTCATTGGTCACAGCTGCCACTGCTGTCTTCACAGTCCATCCGGGCCCCACTGGCCTCCTGGAACCTCCTAACAGTGACCCCACCCTGAGAAGGCAGCTTCAGAGACTCAGCCCTCTGTTGTTTCTAGACCCTTCTTGGGTCCTGCCTTCTCTGCTCTGTGCTGCTGGAAGCAGCAGCACTGACCCTACTATGAAACCCACCTCAAGTCTTTTCTGTCTCCCAAGCCTGGAGTCTTTCTCTAAGCCTTGGGGAGGAGGGACCCTCTCCCTCCCTTGAAGTTTCTCCAAATGTCTGCTTTACATTCAGCATCCTCTCAGTAGCCCTCCGAACATAAACTTTTGGAAAACAAGGTCAAACAAAGTGCATTCTCTGTACTATGTCTGGAAGCAAGGCTCTCTGCACACCCTTTCTAGAAAGAAAGTTGCGATGGACGATACCAAAAATAACCTCCCTGTGCCCAGATGCCGCTGACGAAAGGGTCTTTGTCCAGTTTCTTTTTGTATCCGAGCTCTCAGAGTGGTGGCTACCATGAGCACACACCACAGAAGCTCACAGCATAGAGGAAACCTGTAATCTTCACCCTGTCTCTGCAAGTTGCTTGGCTTAAGTTGGATTTTGGTATTACCTATGGAGAGGCCCATAGGACGTGTCACTGAAGGTCCTGTTTATAAAGCAACCACATCACACCTACTATTCCAGAGCCCTGAAAATGGTGGTGGAGAATAAGGCAGGTGGGTCAATGCCAAAAACCTTACTGTGTAAAGGTCTGAACTCCTATGCACTTTTTTAAAAACAGCTTTATTGAGATGTCATTCACATACTATAAAATTCATCCATTTAAAATACAGTTTGCTGATTTTTAATATACTGTATTCACAGAGCTGTGCAACCATCACTACAATCTAATTTTAGAACATTTTCCTCACTCCAAAATTAGACCTCATACTATTCCAGCCATTTCACATCCTTCCTCTCAACTCCCCTCAGATTGCAACTACAAATCTCTATAGATTTGCCTATTTTGGACATTTCATATAAATACGATCATTCAACACATGGTCTTTTGAAACTGGCTTCCTCCACTTAGCCTAAAGCAATCAAGGTTCATCCAAGTTGTAGTATCTGCCAGTGTTTTAGTCTTCTTTTTTTTTTTTTGAGACGGAGCTCTCCCGCCTCAGCCTCCCAAGTAGCTGGGACGACAGGCGCCCGCCACAACGCCCGGCCATTTTTTGGTTGCAGCCATCATTGTTGCTTGGCGGGCCCAGGCTGGGGATTCGAACCCATCACCTTAGGTGTATGTGGCTGGCGCCTTAGCCACTTGAGCCACAGGCACCGAGCCTGTTTTAGTCTTCTTATGGAAGAATAATATTCCACTCTGTGTGTGTGTATATCACATTTCGTTTACCCATTTTGATGGAAA
>CAUYQV010145018.1:0-17677 GCA_963574575.1 Galagoides demidoff | reverse complement strand
CTTGTTGTGGGGGAGGGGACTCCCGTCCGCTTGGTGGTGGATTCTGTACCTTTTGGTTGTATTTTTGGGGTCACAGCTCGCCTCAGGAAGGTTGAAGTGTGCTCCTCAATCTTCTCTCTTGGCTCTGCTCCAAACCATCAGTTAATTAGCTAAACTTCTGTCCTTTCAACCTCCTTCTGGACGAGAGCTTCTGTAAAAAGCTGGCTGCAGTCCGCCATCTTGGCTCCGCCCTCGAAAAAGCAGTCTTATGAGGAAAATTTATCACATCAGATGCCAACAAATGAAAAACAGAAAGAGTGTGCATCAAAACTTAATGAATCATCTCAAGGAAATGGAAAAGGAAGAGTAATCCAACCAAACCTGGCAGTATAAAAGAAATAACCAAGGTTAAATAAGGAGTAAATGAAATTGAAAAGACAGAATGGGAGAAGATATTTGCTAGTTATGTCTCTGACAAAGGCTTAATAACCAGAATCCACAGAGAACTCAAATGTATTAGCAAGAAGAGAACAAGTGATCCCCTCTCAGGGTGGGCAAGGGACTTGAAGAGAAACTTCTCTGAAGAAGACAGGTGCATGACCTAGAAGCATATGAAAAAATGCTCACCATCATTAATCATCAGAGAAATGAAAATCAAAACTACTTTGAGAAATCAACTAACAGCAGTAAGGTTAGCCCGTATCATGCAATCCCTAAATCACAGATGCTGGCATGGTTGTGGAGAAAAGGGAACACTTCTACACTGCTTCTGGGATTGCAAACTAATGTGTTTCTTTTGGAAAGACATCTGGAGTACACTTAAAGAACTAAAAATAGACCTGCCATTTGATCCTATAATTCCTCTACTAGGTATACATCCAGAAGACTAAAAATCACACTACAATAGAGACATTTGTATCAGAATGTTCATTGCAGCCCAATTCATAGTTCCTAGGTCATGGAAGAAGCCTAAGTGCCCATTGACCCATGAATGGATCAATAATGTGGTATAAGTATACCATGGAATACTATGCAGCCATAAAGAAAGATGTAGACTTTACCTCCTTCATGTTTACATGGGTGGAGTTGGAAAACATTTTTCTTAGCAAAGTATTTTAAGAATGGAAGAAAAAGTGTCCAATGTACTCAGCCCTACTAGGAAACTAATTTATAGCTTTCATAGGAAAACTATAACCCAATTTTAGCCCAAGAATGTGGGGAAAGTGGAGAGGGAAGGTAGGGGATGGGTGAGGATGGGTGGAGGGAGGGTGATTGGTGGGATTATGCCTATGGTTTATCCTATAAAGGTACATGTGAATCTCTCTAAATGTAGAATATAAATGTCTTAGCACAATAACTAAGAAAATGACACAAAGGCTATGTTAACCAGTTGGATGGAAGTATTTCAAATTGTACATAGCAACAGCACTCTGTACCCCATGATAGCATTAATGTACATAGATATGATTTAATAAAACATTTACCTTAATAAAAGATTTTTTAATGATTAAAAAAGAATAAGTCAAAGAAATTAATGAAACAAAAAGTTGATTCTTTGAAAAGATAAATAAAATTGATAAGGTATTTGCCAGATTAACCAGAAACATCAAAGTAATATCTCTTACAACTTCAATCAAAAAGAAAATGGGGAAATAACAATAGATGCCACAGAGATCAAATAGATTATCTCTGACTAGTATAGGAAACTCTATGCCCAGAAATTTGCCAGTGTGGAGGAATTGAAACAATACCTGGATTCACACAAACTCTCTACAACTTAACTAGGAAGAAATGAATCTCTAGAACAGACTAATATCAAGCACTGAAATTGAAGAAACAGTAAAAAGGGTCCCCCAAAATAAGCCCTGGACCAGACAGCTTCACACCAGAATTCAATCAAGCCTTCAAAGAAGAGCTTCTACCTATACCGCAGACCCTATTCAAAAACATTTAATAGAAAGGGACCTTCTCCAACAGGTTCTATGAAGCAAAAATCACCCTGATATCAAAACCAGAAAAGGACCCAAGTAAAGAGGACAACTACAGATCAATTTGGTAATAATTATCAATGCAAAAATACTCCATAAAATCAATCAAATAATTATACCTACATATAAAAACTTGTGCATCACAAACAGGAAGATTTTATCCAAGGGATGCCAGAATGGCTTAACACATGAAAATCCATAAGTGTAATTAACTACATAAATAGAAGCAAAAACAAAGACTACATGATCCTCTCAATACATGCAGAAAAAGCATTTGACGAAATTCATCATCCTTTTCTAATAAGAGCACATAAGAAAATAGGCAGAGAGGGCACATTTTTCAAACTGATAAAAACCATTTATGACAAACCCACAGCCAATATGCTGAATAGAGTAAAAATGAAAGCTTTTCCATGTATAACTGGAACCAGACAAAGATCTCCACTATTTCCACTACTATTCAACATAGTTCTGGATGTTCTAGCCAATGGAATCAGGCAAGAGAAGGATATAAAGGGCATCTAAATATGAGCAGAGGAGGTCAACCAATTGCTTTTTGTGAAGATATGATCTTATACTTAGAAAACCTTAGAGACTCAACCATAGGATTCTTGGAAGTAATCAAGACATATAGTAATATTCCAGGGTATAAAATCAATGTCCTCAAATCAGTAGCCTTTGTATATGCCAATAGTAGTCAAGTTGAGAGCAAATTAAGGACACAATACCCTTCACAGTATCTTCAAAGAAAATGAAATATCTGGGAATATATCTCACAAATGAGGTGAAGGATCATTACAAGGAGAATTAAGAAACCCCCCAAAAAAGAAATAGCAGAAGAAATTAACAAACGAAAGAACATACCATGCTCTTGGCTGGGAAGAATCAACATTATTAAAATATATACACTACCCAAAGCAATCTGCAGATTTAATGCATCCAATTAAAATACCAACATCGTATTTTGAAGAATTGGAATAAATAATGCTTCATTTCGTGTGGAACCAGAAAAAAATATATAGCCAAGGAAATTTTTACTAATTCAGACTTCAGTATATATGACAAGTTCACAATAACCAAAAGAACTTGGCATTGGCATAAAAATAAATATGTAGGCATATGAAACAGAATAGAAAACCTAAAGGTAAAACAAGCTTCTTATCATCATATGATGCTCCATAATCTGAACAAATGCATACACTGGGTTTAGAATCTGTAGTAAATGGTTCGGGGAGAAATGGTTAATCATATTAAAAAAAAAAAAAAACCCTGCAACAATAAAAATCCTAGGAGAAAGCCTGGGAAAGACTCTTAATGATGTTGGCCTGGGGGATGATTTTATGCAGAAGAGTTTAGTGGCGTTCCCAACAACAAAAATAAAAAAAAAAAAGCAAAAAAATACCCTGAAAAGCTTCTGCACATCTAAAATCACAACAATTACAGCAAAAAGACAACCATTGGAATGAGAAAAGATATTTGCATGAAATGAATCTGATGAAGTTGATAGCTAGAATATAAAGAGAACTCAAATGAATCAACAGAAAAAGAGAAAATAATTCCATATCTCACTGGGCAAAAGCCATGAAAGGTACCTTCTCTGAAAAAGACAAATGAATGGCCAAAAACATATGAAAAAATGTTCATCATCCCTAATCATCAGGCAAATGCAAATCAAAACATGAGAATAGCCCACATCACAAACTCCCAAAGTTGCAGATCCTGGCATGGGTATGGAAAGAAGGGAATACTTTTACTCTGTTCGGGGGGACTACAAACAAATATAACTTCTATGGAAAGAAGGATGGAAAATTCTCAAAGAACTCAAAATAGACCTTCATTTAATCCTACAATCCCATTACTAGGAATCTGGCCAGAAAAAAAAAAAAAAAAAAAGATCACTTAAGGTTATGTTGACTACATTTTTTATCACAGTTCTAAACTTGTTTGAATTGAAAAATTCTTTTTTTTTTTTTGAGACAAAGTCTCACTATCTCACCCTCAGTAGAGTGCCCATGGCATTGCAGCTCACAGCAACCTCCAACTCTTGGGCTTAAGTGATTTTCTTGCCTCAGCCTCCCAAGTAGCTGTGACTACAAGCACCTGCCACAATATCCAGCTATTTTTGTTGTTGTTGCAGTTGTCACTGTTGGTTACTTGGCTCCAGCTGGGCTTGATCCTGCCAGCCTTGGTGTATGTGACTGGCACTGAAACCACCGTGCTACAGGCACCAACTTGAATTGAAACATTTTAAATAAAGTATCAAATGAGTGGAATAGCATGTATCCAATACTAATATGAAGCCAATAGATCAACTGATCCATGCCCTCAGAAGATAAAATCTCGATTCAATTCAAGGTGGGGGTAATGGAAAGAAGGGAGGTAGGAGAGGGGAGGATGGATGGAGATTGGTGTTCTCTCACCTAATTGGCATAATGTAGGGGTATATTGAAAATTTTCTGTTACAGCACACAGCTCCAATATGGACTTTACCTAACAAATGCAAACATTGTAACCTAATCATTTGCATCCTCATATTAATCTCAAATTTAAAAAAAACTAAAAATTAAACAAAAACACTTGCCTAGAAGTAAACATTATATTTTAACAGGAGAATGTTCTGAAAATCACAAACAGGGTTATAGGGATGATTTCTAAGGTCACAGGTTTTAGGTATCAAAATTCAGTGACATATCCTTTCAGAGTAATATTGGACTAGGGTGACCAGATTTTAACATCTGTGAGGCAAGACAACATGGACGGGGGCGGAGCAGGGGCAGAGCAGGCAGGGGCAGGGCAGGGCCTGACAACAATGCAAACTTTGATAAGTAGTTCTCGATAATCACTTCTCAGCAATTATTTGTTATTACAGTTTAACATTATAAAATTAACAAAAGTAATATAAAACTCATATTCTGGTGAAATAGCCACATGGCAGCCAAAAACCGTATATTCGCTTCTTGTTCTCCAGCCCGTTTGTGCATTCTTTCCAAAAATCGGGACTTTTTTAAAACGCTGTGGGCCATGGGACAAATTGTTGAAAAGCGGGACTGTCCCACCAAAATCAGGATGTCTAGTCACCATATATTGGACCTCAGGTCACCTCCACTCAAAACTAGCTTCTCCAACAAACATTGTGATGAACCCATCCAATGTCAGGACAAAAGAAACGATTTTGCAAGCTGCCAGGAGTAAGCACCAATTGACCTATAGCAGCAAATCCATCAAGGTGACTGCAGACTTCTCTAATGAAACTTTTCAAGCCAGAAGACAATAGTCACCTACCTTTAATCTGCTTATACAAAACAATTTCCATCCCAGAATTCTATATCCTGCTAAGCCAAGCTTTAAATTTGATGGGGAAATCAAATCTTTCACTGATATGCAAACATTGAGGAAATTTGCCACAACAAAAACCAGCTCTTCCTGAAGACAGGAAGTACTTCAAACTGTTCTACACACTGACCAAAACACAATAGACCATCAGCAAAGTAAGCACCCAGAAATTAAAGGACAGAACCTAGCCTCCTCAGTGATGCAAAGGACAAAACTAAGCAACAGACTTTCACAAAATAAAATGAATAGAACACTACCACACTTATCAATTATCTTAATAAGTGTTAATGGCTTCAAATCCCCACTGAAGAGGCATAGACTGGCTGATGAATTAAGAAAACAAAACAACAACAACAACAACAATAAAAGCCATCCATTTGCTATCTGCAGGAAACACACCTAGCCTCAAAAGATATATTAAAACTCAGAGTTAAGGGTTAGAAGACAATTTTTCAGGCAAATGGAATTCAGAAAAAAAGAGGGGTTGTGATCTTATTTTCAGATGCAAGTGGATTTAAAGCAACTAAAGTCAAAAAAGACAAAGATGGATACATCATATTGGTCAACGGAAACATATAATGAGAAGACATTTCAACACTAAATATTTATGCACCCAACTTAAATGCTCCCAGATTCTTGAAACAGACCTTAATTAGTCTGAGCAATATGATATCCCATAACACCATAATAACAGGGGACTTTAATACTCCTCTTACGGAGCTGGACAGATCTTTGAAACAGAAATCAAACAAAGATCTAAAGGACTTAAATGAGACCCTAGAAGAGCTGTGTTTGATAGACATATATAGAACCCTACATCCCAAAGCTAAAGAATATACATTTTTTTCATTGGCCTATGGAACATTCTCCAAAATTAATCATATCCTAGGACACAAAACAAACCTCAACATAATCAAAAAAATTGAAATTTTACCTTGTATTTTCTCAGACCACAAGTCATTAAAGGTGGAACTCAACTCCAACAAAAAATGTTCAACCCCACACAAAAGGATGAAAATTAAATAACCTTATGCTGAATGACAATTGGGTGCAGGAAGAAATAAAAGAGGAAATCATTAAATTCCTTGAGCATAACAACAATGAAGACACAAGCTACCAAAACCTGTGGGATACAGAAAAAGCAGTCCTGAGAAGAAAATTTATCACTTTAGATGCCTACATCCTAAAAACAGAAAGAGAGCATGTCAACAAACTCAAGCCATCTTATGGAATCGGAAAAAGAAAAACAATCTAAGCCTTCACCCAGCAGAATAAAAGAAATAATCAAAATTAAGTAAGATATTAATGAAATTGAAAATAAAAGAAATATTCAGAAAATTAATGAAATGATGACTTGGTTTTTTGAAAAAAATAACTGAAATGGATAAATCCTTGGCCAGACTAAGTATAAATAGAAAAGTAAAATTTCTAGTAACCTCAATCAGAAATGAGAAAGGGGAGGTAACAACAGATGCCACAGAGATGCAAGAGATTATTTCTGAATACTACAAGACATTCTATGCCCAGAAATTTAACAATGTAGAGACAATGGATCAATATTTGAAATCACATCCTCTCCCTAAACTTAGCCAGGAAGAAATAGATCTCCTGAACAAACCAATTTCAAGCACTGAAGTCAAAGAAACAATAAAAAAAAAAAAAAAGTTCCAGTCCAGTTGGCTTCACATCAGAATTCTATCAAACTTTCTAAGAAGAGCTTATTCCCATACTGCAGAAATTATTCCAACAAATTGAGGAGGAAGGAATCTTCCCAAATACCTTCTATGAAGCAAACATCACCCTGATACCAAACCAGGTGAAGATCCAACTGAAAAAAAGAACTTCAAACAAGTTACACTAATGAATATAGATGCAAAAATTCTCAACAAAATCCTAGCCAATGAATTACAGATTATCAATGAAAATTCATCCACCACAATGAAGTAGGTTCAATCCCAGGGATGTAAGGCTGGCTTAACATATGCAAGTCCATAACTGTAATTGACCATATCAACAGAAGCAAAAGAAAAAGCAAAAACAAACAAAAAAAAAGATTTAATTCCCTCAATAGATGCAGAAAAAGCATTTGATAAAATCCAGCATCCTTTGCTAATTAGAACACTGAAGATTGCAGGCATAGTTGGCCTGTAATTCTTAAATTACATTTCTTAAACTGATCAAAGCTATCTATGACACACCCACAGCCAATATTTTACTGAATGGAGTAAAACTGAAAGCTTGTATACTTAGAACGAGAACCAGACAAGGTTGTTCTCCTTTGCTACTACCATTCAACATAGTGCTGGAAGTTCTATTCAATACAGTCAGGCAAGAGAAGGAAATAAAGAGCATTCAAATGGCAGCAGAAGAGGTCAAACTCTGCCTCTTTGCTGACAGTGTGATCTTATACATAGAGAACCCCAAAGACTCAACCACGAGACTCCTGGAGGTTATCAAAAAATACAGTAACATTTCAGGATATAAAATCAATGTCCACAAGTCAGTAGCCTTTGTATACACCACTAACAGCCAACTTGAGAGACTAATTAAGGACACAATTCCCTTCAAAGAAAATAAAATACCTAGAAATATACTTAAGAAAAGAGGTGAAGGACCTCTATATAGAAAATGACAAAACCCTAAGAAAACAAAGTACAGAGGATATAACAAATGGAAGAACAAACCATGCTCATGTCTGGGAAGAATCAACATTGTTAAAATGCCTATATTTCTGAAAGCAATCTACAGATTCAATGCCATTCCTATTAAAATACCAACATCGTACTTTCAAGACTTGGGAAAAAATAATTCTTCGTTTTGTATGGAACCAGGAAAAAGCCCATATAGCTAAGGCAGCTCTTAGTAATATAAACAAAGCTGGGGGCATCAGCATAACAGACTTTAGGCTGTCCTACAAGGCCACAGTGGTCAAAACAGCATAGTATTGGCACAAAAATTGAGACATAGACTTTTGGAATCAAATGGGAAACTAGGAAATGAAACTAACATCTTACAGCCACCTAATCTTCAATAAACCAAATGAGAACATACACTGGGGGAACGAATCACTATTCAATAAATGGTGCTGGGAGAACTGGATGTCCACATGTAAAAGACTGAAACTGAACCTGCACCTTTATCTCCTCACAAAAATTGATGAAAGATGGATAAAAGACCTAAATTTAAGGCTTGAAATGATAAAAATCCTCAAAGAAAGCATAGTAAGAAGACTTGAAGATATTGGCCTGGGGAAAGTCTTCATGAAGATTTACGTGGCAATTGTAACAAAAATAAAAACAAACAAATAAGACTTAATTAAACTGAAAAGCTTATGTACAGCTAAGGAGACAACAAAAGCAAATAGACAACCACACACTGAGGAAATATATTTGCATATTTTGAATCACAAAAGCTTGATAACTAGGATTTATAGAGAACTCAAATTAATCCACATGAAGAAAGCCAACAATCCCATATTTCAGTGGGCAAGAGAGATCAATAGAACCTTCTCTAAAGAAGATGAACAAATATGTAGTCCCAGCTACTTGGGAGGCTGAGGCAAGAGAATTGCCTAAGCCTAGGAGCTGGAGGTTGCTGTGAGCTGTGACATCACAGCACTCTGTCGAGGGCAATAAAGTGAGACCCTGTCTCTAAAAAAAATAAATAAATAAAAGGAAGAAGAAGATGGGCAAATGGCTATTAAACACATGAAAATTATCATCATCTCTAATTATTAGAGAACTACCAAGCAAAACTATCCTGAGATATCATCTAACCCTAGCGAGAATGCCTCACATCACAAAATCTGAAAACTGCAAATATTGGCATGGATGTGAACAGAAAGGAGTACTTTTACACTGATGTTGGGACTGCAAACTAGTACAATCTTTTGGAAGGAAGAATGGAGAACCCTCAAAGAACTCAAGCTAGACCTGCCAATTGATCCTGCAATCCCATTACTGGACATCTATCCAGAAGGAAAAAAAAAAAATCCTTTTACCGTAGGACACTTGCACTAGACTGTTTATTGCAGGTCAATTTACGATTGCCAAAAGGTGGAAACAGCCTAAATGCCCATCAACTCAGGAATGGATTAACATGCTATGGTGTATGTATGCCATGGAATACTATACAGCCATTGAAAAGATGGAGATTTTTACATCCTTTTTATTAATCTGGGTGGAAGTAGAACACATTTTTTTAATTTATTAAGTCATATAAACATAGATCATGAATACATTTATGCATATCTGGGGTACAATGTGTTGTTTTTTTTTATACAATTTGACGTGCTTACATCAAACAAATTAATATAGCTTTCACCTCATTTACTTGATTATTGTGTTAAGACATATATGTGTTACACTTGATACATTTGACTTGTACCCTTGTAATATGCTTCATAGGTGTGGTCCCACCGTTTACCCTCCTTGTATCAAACCTCCCACCTCCCCTCCCTTCCCACTCCATTTCTCTCCTTCATCCTGGAGAACACATCATTCTTAGTAAAGCATCACAAGAATGGAGAAGCAAGAATCCTATGTCCTTAATTCTCATATAAGGGCAGTTAATGACCTAGTACACAGTGGGGGTGGGGGAAGGGGAGAGCATAGAGAAAGAAGTTGGGACAGGGATGGAGGAAAGAAAGAGTAGAGAGAGGGAAGGAGGGAGGGGTGTGGGGGTCTTGGTGTGGGACACACATTTTGGGGGCAGGACAAAATTATAAGAGTGACTTTGCTTAACAAATGCAATCAACATAACCTGGTTTCTTGTACCCTCAATGAATCCCCAACAATAAAAAAAAATAATAATTAAGTATTTCTATTTCTAAAATAAGTTGTGATTTTCAAAATTAAATTTCTTTTAGGCATGAGATTTTTAAAACAATATTTTGGTTCTTCTCATAAGTGCACATAAAAGCAGTAATAATTCATGAGGTATAGTACTCAATAACTGATCAGGTCCCTTGACTTTTAAGGAAACTAATTCAGAATTAGGTTTCTGATGTTTATCTGTATCAAAAAGTAGTCTTTGAAATAGTCCAAAATTAGGGATCTTAAGTCACTTCATCTCATTTTCTTCATAATAACTTTTGCAAATAAGGTGATTTGGATTTTAGTCATTGAATACTTGGTAAAATTTGGACAAATAGGGTGTAAAGAAGTTATTTACACCCAAGAAATCAGTGTAAGCAAAGACAATGAACTTTTTCAGTTACATTGCATTTTAGTTTATATATCAGCCTGGTTAGAGAAAAGAATTTGTATTTGAAGATATTTAGAAATATAGCTGGAAACTTAAATTAAAATGAAGCTACAGAATTTACTATGTAAAGTATGTCTTTATACATTGAGTTTGTTTAAGGTTTTTGAGGAATAAAATAACACAATAAACATGGTAAGGAAGATGGAACCAGATAGATTAGTGACTAAAGAGACTGAGGACATGGAAACTAAGACAGTGGAATTTAATTGAAGTAAGGTATCAGGGAGGGAGAGAGCTAAGGTTTAAATGTACCAGACTCTATATAGTATCAATTTATTATTTCAGACTCTTTGAATTTCCTTAGCAATCCCATTTCCCAAATGAGAATTTGGTTGGAAGAGTTAAATGGTTTGCCAAAACTTACTCCTATAGATAGGTGCCTGATAGGAAATGAAATTCAATCTCCACTATACTTACAGATAGAAATGGTAGAATAGAGGGATGAATTCTTACAAGAGACAGTATGTCAGCCCTCATAACACCCCAAATATAAAACTTTGGCATACTTAATCTGAAGAAAGTTGAAAAACTTCATTAGCGGTAATTTCACTCTCTTTCTTTCTCTTCCTTTCTCCCCTGAAAGAAAATAATTCTCTGACCTTCCACCTCTGACCTCACAAAACCCTAATTCCAAAGAGGTTTTGCCCTATACCCTAAGGCAGGGAACCTCAAACTTTTTAAACAGTGGGCCAGTTCACTGTTCCTCAGACCGTTGGAGGGCCAGACTATAGTTAAAAAAAAAAAAAAAAAAAAACTATGAACAAATTCCTATGCACACTGCATATATATTTTTTTATTATTTTTTTTTATTGAATGTTAACTATGTACATTAATGCACTTCTAGGGTACAGTGTGAAGTTTTCACATACAATTTGGAACACTTCCATCAAACTGGTTAACATAGCCTTCATGTCATTTTCTTAGTTATTGTGTTAGGGGAGACAAGATTAAAAAAGAAAATCTGAAGAAAAAGAATGCAGACGGATAGACTACAAAGATCCAAGATAATAGAATTGACATTCCAAAAGAGACAAGAACAAGCAAATTCAATGGGAACAATTGTTAACACTACAGGAGAAAACATTCCGAGATAAAGAATGACATGAGTGTGTATTTAAACAGGCTTATTGCCAAAGACCAAGAAAACTTAATGATAAGAGAATGACAACTAAATCTATCCTGGTTAACCTTTATACTTTCCCTTGTTAAAATCATCATCATCATCGAGCACCCAGGCAGGGAGAAAAACAAGCAAACATACAAAAGTTATTCATTCACAAAGGAAGATAAGTCAGACTAGATCTGGATGTTCTTACAATTAAACAACAACAGACAGTTGAGCAGTGTATACAGAGTTCTGTAGACAATTTGGACCCCAAAATTTGTTATCCAGCCAAATTATTTGATGAAGAAGCAACACATTTTCAATTAAGCAAAGTTTCAAAATATATACCACCTACCTATCTTTGCAAAAGAATTATTTCAAAACATGTTCTAGCTGACTGAGAGATTCTTCAGTATATAGGCAAAAGCCAAAACCTACAACTTTTTTATGCTTTTTATGATTTTATTGTAGGGTTTAGCTAGCTCTTGAATTACTGCTTTGTTAATTTTAGAAAACAAGTATAAAAACTAAAGTCATTCTCTCTAGAGCATGGATTAATTACTCTGCAAAAATCAGTGTGCTAATGTTCTTAATCTTTAGAATTACCTGAGATAGTTTAGGCACACATATTTCCATTTGCAAATAGTACCTACTGGTTAAATATGTACTTTAATGCTTATGGAATATTATAGTGATTCTCAAAGTGTGGTTCCCTGAGCAGCCTCATAGATTTCATCTGGAACTTGTTAGAAAGGCAAATCCTTAGGCCCTTACCCAGATTTAGTGAATCCTGGGGTTGGAGGCCAGCAGTCTGTGTTTGAACAGGCTTTGCAATAAAAGTCACTGGTGTCTCAGACTAAACTAATCATCAGAATCACTTGTGATGACTTTGAAACATCTTTTCCCCACATAGATGAGTCTTAATCCTCTGGGTTTGGAAATCACTGGTCTGATAAAACTTGAAATTAAAAGATCTAGACTTGTGGGGTGGAACAAAATGGTGGACAAGAAGGATCATTCAGCTGAGCTCTTGTAGAATGACTGGGGAAAAAGAGAGAACATGGCCATACCTGGCACAGGGACCTTACCCAGAGTTATAGCCATGAAGCATTCAAACATACAAATAATAGGGATTTCTGAAGGGGAAGAAGATTGTCCTAAAGGAATGGAAGCCATACTGGAGACTATCATAAATGAAAACTTTCCAAGTTTTACTAAAGATCCTGACACACTCCTTTGAGGTGGATATTGAACCCCAGATCATCTCAACTCAGAGTTTTTCTAAGACACATTATAATGAACCTGTCTAAAGTCAAGATGAAAGAAAAAAATCTGCAAGCAGCCAGGAGTAAGCACTAAGTGACCTACAGAGGCAAAGCCATTAGGATGACAGCAGACTTTTCAAATGAAACCTTCTAAGTCAGAAGACCATGGTCATCCACCTTCAACATTCTTTTTTCTTTTTTTTTTTTTTTGCAGTTTTTTTGTTTTTTGGGGGGGGGAGCTGGGGCTGGGTTTGAACCCACCACCTCTGGTGTATAGGGCCAGTGCCCTACTCCCTGAGCCACAGGCACCGCCCTGCCGTCAACATTCTTAAACAAAACAATTTTCAGCCCAGAATTCTGTATCCTACTAAACTAAGCTTCAAAATTGATGGAGAAACCAAATCATTTGTGGATATACAAACACTGAAGAAATTCACCAAAACAAGACCAGCTCTATAGGAAATACTTAAACCTATTCTCAACACTGAGCATCACTGTGGACTACAAGCTAAGTAAATACCCAGAAGCTAATGGACAAAAGTTAGCTTCCACAATGGCACAAAGGATAAAACTACCTACACAATGGACTTTCGCAAAATAAGATGAATAGAACTCCACCACACTCAATTCTCTCAATAAATGTCACAATGGGCTGAATTCACAACTGAAGAGGTACAGGCTGGCTGATTAGATAAAAAAGTACAACCCATCCATATGCTGTCTCCAGGAGACACACCTAGTCTTGAAGGATCAATCAAAACTCAGGGTTAAGGGATGGAAAACAGTCTTTCAAGCAAATGGAAATCAGAAGAAAGGAGGGGTTGCAATCTTATTTTCAGATACAAGCAGATTGGGGTGGTGTCTGTGGCTCAGTGAGTAGGGCCCTGGCTCCATATACCCAGGGTGGCGGGTTTGAACCCAGCCCCGGCCAAACTGCAAGAAAAAATAGACGGGCGTTGTGGCTGGCACCTACAGTCCCAGCTACTCGGGAGGCTGAGGCAAGAGAATTGCTTAAGCCTAGGAGTTGGAGGTTGCTGTGAGCTGTGATGCCATGACCTTCTACCAAGGGCAACAAATGAGAGTCTGTCTCCAAAATAATAATAATAATAATAATAAACAAATAAAGGAGATTTAGAGCAACTAAAGTTAAGAAAGAGAAAGATGGACACTTTATATTCATCAAAGAAATAATACTGCAAAAAGACATTTCAATTTTACATATTTGTGCTCTCAGTTTAAATGCTCCCAGATTTATGAAACAGACCTTGATGGGTCTGAGCAATATGATATGCCATAACACTATAACACTTGGTGAATTTAACACCCCTCTGACAGTAGTGGACAGATCCTCTAAACAAAAACTAAACGAAGATGCAAAGAACTTAAACATGGCTAGGCACGGTGGCTCCCGCCTGTAATCCTAGCACTCTGGGAGGCTGAGGTGGGTGGATTGCCTGAGCTCACGAGTTCAAGACCAGCCTGAACCAGAGCAAGATTTTGTCTCTAAAGAAAAAAAAAATAGGCAGGAGTTGTGGTGGGCACCTATAGTCCCAGCTACTTGGGAGGTTGAGGCTAGAGAATCACTTAAGCCCAAGCAGGCGTTTGAGGTTGCTATGAGCTGAGACACCATGGCACTCTTCCAAAGGCGTCAAAGTGAGATTCTGTCTCAAAAGAGAAAAAAAGCAAAGGCCTTAAATGTGACCCTAGAACAAATGGGATTAATAGACATATACAGAACACATGATCCCAAAGCTAAAGAATATACATTTTTCCAACCAGCCCATGATATGTGGTCCAAAATAGACCACCTCCTAGGATACAAATCAAACCTCAGTAAAATTAAAAGAATAGAAATTATATCTTATATCTTCTCAGACTACAAGGCAATAAAGGTGGAACTCAACTCCAACAAAAACATTCATCCCCACACAAAAACTTGATAATTAAACAACCTTATGCTGAATGATAGTTGGGTTCAGGAAGAGATGAAAGATGAAATCGTTAAATTCCTCAAACATAACAACAATGAGGACAGAAATAACCAAAACCTGCAGGATACAGCCAAAGGAGTCTTAAGAGGAAAATTTATCACATTAGATGTCTACATTTGAAAAATAAGAGAGCACATCAACAAACTCATGAACCATCTAATGGAACTGGAAAAAGAACAACCTAATTCCAAACCCAACAGAAGAAAGAAATAACAAAATTAAATCAGAGATTAATGAAATTGAAAACAAAAAAATTATTCAGAAAATTAATGAAACAAAAAGTTGGTTTTTAAAAAAAAAAAAATAAAATCAACACCTTTGGCCAGATTAACTAGAAACAAAAAAGTAAAATCTCTAAAACCTCAATCAGAAATGATAAAGGGGAAATAACAACAGATGCTACAGAGATACAAGAGATCATCTCTGAATACTACAAGAAATTCTATGCCCAGAAATTTGACAATGTGGAGGAAATGGATCAATACCTAAAATCACACCTTCTTCCTAGACTTAATCAAGGAGAAATAGATCTCTTGAATGGACCAATTTCAAGAACTGAGATTGAAGAAACAATAAAAAAGAATCTCCCAACAAAATAATGCCCTGGTCTGGATGGCTTCACACCAGAATTCTGTCAAACTTTCAAAGAAGAGCTTATACCCATACTGCAGAAATTATTCCAATACATTGAGAAGGAAGGAATCTTCCGCAACATGTTCTACACAGCAAACATCACCCTGACACCAACACCAGGAAAAGACCCAACTAAAAAGATGAATTTCAGACTAATTTCACTAATGAATATACATGCAAAAATTCTTAATAAAAGCCTAGCCTATAGATTACAGCTACACATTAAAAAGATCATTCTTCACCATCAAGTAGGTTTCATCCCAGGGGTGCAAGGCTGGTTTAACATACACAAGTCCATAAATGTAATTCATCATATCAACAGAAGCAAAAACAAAGTCCGTATAATCCTCTCAGTAGATGCAGAAAAAGCATTCAATAAAATTCAGCATCCTTTTCTAATTAGAACACTTAAGATTTTAGGCATAGGTGGCATGTTTGTGAATCTGATTGAAGCCATCTACGACAACCCACAGCTAATATTATCCTGAATGGTGTAAAACTATAAGCTTTTCCACTTAGAACTGGAACCTGACAAGGTTGTCCTCTGTCGCCACTACTATTCAACATAGTGCTAGAAGTTCTAGCCAATACAATCAGGCAAGAGAAGGAAATACAGGGCATCCAAATGAGAGCAGAGGAAGTCAAACTCTCCCTCTTTGCTGATGATATGATCTTACACTAAGAGAACCTCAAAGACTCAACCCATAAGACTCCTGGAAGTCATCAAAAAATCTAGTAATGTCTCAGGATATAAAATCAATGTCCACAAGTCAGTAGCCTTTGTATATGCCAATACCAACCAAGGTGAGAGAGTAATTAAGGACACAACTCCCTTCACCATAGTTCAAAGAAAATTATGAAACCCTAAGAAAAGAAATAGCAGAGAATATTAACAAATGGAACAACATACCATGCTCATGGCTGGGAAGAACCAACATTGTTAAAATGTCTATACTTCCCAAAACAATCTACAGATTCATGCAATCCCCATTAAAATACCAACATCTTTCAAGAATTGAAAAAAATAATTATTTGTTTTGTATGGAACCAGAACAAACCCTGTGTAGCAAGGCAATTCTTAGTAATAAAAAAAAGCTGGACTTTGGGCTATACTACAAGGCCATAGTGATCAAAACAGCATGGTTTTGGCACAGAAATAGACACATTGACATTTGGAACTGAATGGAAAACCATGAGATGAAACTAACCTCTTATAGCCACCTGATGTTTGATCAACAAACAAGAACATATACGGGGAAAGAATCTCTATTCAAAAAATGTGCTGGGAGAACTGGATAGCCACATGTAAAAGACTGAAACTGGACCCACACCTCTTACCACTTACAAAAATTGATTCAAGATGGATAAAAGATTTAAGCCTAAGGCATGAAACAATAAAAATCAGCAAAGAAGGTGTGGGGAAAACACTTAAGATATCAGCCTGGAGAAAGAGTTTATGAAGAAAACTTCTATGGCAGTTGTAAAAACAAAAATAAATAAATAGGACTTCATTAACCTGAAAAGCTTCTCTGTAGCTAAGGAAACAACAACCAAAGCAAACAGACAACCTTCAGAATGGGAAAAGATATTTGCGTCTTACAAATATGCAAAAAAAAAAAAAAAGCTTTGACAACTGGAATCTTTAGAGAACTCAAATTAATCAACAAAGAAACCCCAACAATGAATAGAACCTTCCCTAAAGAAGATGAATGGCTAACAAACATAGGGAAAAATGCTCATTGTCCCTAATCATCAGAGAAATGCAAATCTAAACTACCCTGAGATATCACCTAATCCTAGTGAGAATGGTTTACATCACAAAATCTCAAAGCTGGCTCCGGGCAGGGCCTGTGGCTCAATCGGCTAAGGCGCCAGCCACGTACACCTAAGGTGGCGGGTTCAAATCCCCAGCCTGGGCCCACCAAACAACAATGATGGCTGCAACCAAAAAATGGCCAGGCCTTGTGGCAGGCACCTGTGGTCCCAGCTACTTGCTACTTGGGAGGCAGAGGCAGGAGACTCGCTTGAGCCCAGGAGTGGGAGGTTGCTATGAGCTGTGATGCCATGGCACTCTACTCAGGGGGATAGCTTGAGGCTCCGTCTCAAAAAAAAAAAAAA